>QJNS01000508.1:0-22166 GCA_004154925.1 Monosporascus cannonballus
CCCCCTTTTTTCCCCCCTTATTCTTCTTTTAGTCTTTGCTCTTCACACAATGATTAGGCTCCTAAACCCATTTTTTATGCCCATTATCCTCAATATTATTCTACTCACCGGCAGTGCTCTAAACACCAGTACTCCCTCCCAGTCGAACTCCCATTTCGAACAACGTTTTCTGTCCCTTCACCCTTACTTCAGTATCCTATACATTTAAACTTCCACCCGCCGAGTTACTCACTACTCACCATATGTCATATCACTTAACGATCGTGTCTTCCAGGCAGAGGATAACTGGCAACTCAATCCATCATACGATTTCTTCATGCCAGTCAACTCACGACCTCTTTTGGTATCAGCAGTTTTACCAGTTACTGACATCACTCACCTCATTGGCCAGTCATTTACAAGCCACATGAGATTGACCGAGATTAAGATATTAATGAACGACAGCAGAGATCAAGATGTCCGGCAACGAGACTGAGACGAATCAGAGCGACCGAGAAATATCAAGAAGGCGTGCCAAGAATATCAAGGACCGCTCTGAGGATTAGATACTCCCTTGAAAGATACCATAAGGCCCTCCACCATGACGCCCGTCGCTCTCTTGCTGATCGCATTTACAGTTTAATTGGTTTTTACAAGGCTCTGCTGTCCCTGGACTCCGGGCAGTGTCGGCATGTTCAAGCAGCTTCTAACTCTCGTCGTGAACCGCAGAGCTGTTCGGTAGTTAGCATGCCGGGGGCGTAACTGTGGTGGCTGGACCAGTCTGCAAACAGCATGCACTCAAACATCCCGCTTCCAAGAGCGAACGCACCAGAAGAGCCGACCCAAACGGCAAAGCCGCTCATGCGCAACATAACCGTCCCTGGACCTCATCCGCCGGCTCCCCGCGAGTCAGAGAGTTAGGCTTAGTGTGATCTGAACTTGCGAAAGTGCTCGCCTTTCCCGTACAAGTTGACGCAGACTTGGTCGAGTATGCCTTTGTCTGAGTTTGAGTAACCATCCCCGTCCTCCACGTTGTGGTCGCGAGGTGTGCTCGCGTGCAAAAGGGTCCTAGGCCGTTGAAAAAAAAAAATAGCTTCCTCCCTGCACGCCTGAAAGAATCGCCAGGCTGGGTGGTTCCGGTCGTCTCCAATTCCGGGATGAGCACTCGGAGCGTCATGAGATTAGAGGGGCCGATGCACGTCGATCCTAACCGGCGGTAAGCCATTCTGCGCGACGTCCCGGGTGGGAATCTTGCGTGGCTTAGGAGCGCAAACCATGATTTCCCTTTGCGCAATGCACCTAGCGGACCCCAGAGTCTGCTAGCACGAAGTTTGCACGATCTCTATACTCGGCCTGGATTGATTGGATGGTAAATCTTTATCGTTTTCTTTAGCACCCCCTTCCGCGGCGTATGCTTGAACTGTGGGAAACGCCCAGGCGTCGGTGCGCTGGTTGAGCGTAGGCGGCGTTCTGGAATTGCATTCCTCCAGACGCGAACACTTGCTCTTTTGGCCTCTCGGTTGCTCTCACATGGCGGGTGTGGCCCATATCTGGTATTACACTGCCTCCCGAGGCGCGAAACCCAATTTTTTTTTTCGTTGGTCTCTTCATGTGATATTGGGGTTGCGGGGAAGAACGTTTATTTGTGTAGGCTAAATCAAATGCTTCGTTACAACGCCTCAGTGATGTACTCGGAGATTTCTGAAGATGATGTTAGAATAAGAGCCACTATTCCTAGGACTATGAGCCTCGACCAGTCGAGGACTTGTTCAGCATAGCCCTATATTCCGTTATCCTTTAATAAGCCATGCTCTCAGTGGCAGCCGTCGTACACCTAACATTGACCGCGCTTCCTCCTCCGTTGAGGTTCCAACAGAGCCCCAAGCGCTGTGATACTGCTTGAGTGCTTCTCCCCAGGGCCTGTATAACAGACCCCGAGCTGTCTATTACGAGCCACATGAGTCCTGCTACGTCACGATTCAAGCAATGACGGCGGCACCAAGGTCGAATAGCTTCCATGACTGTAGCAAGACGGCGAGTACATCTATGTTAGGTGAGGCGTTGAATAGGATACCAATTTCGTGTCCCGTGAGGAGATGCCTGGAAACCAGAGCTCCAATAAATTTCAAATGGATGACGAGGAGAGATGAGGGACCAGCGCCTCTGTACGGTCCAGTCAGAAATTTTAGTTCTTGGGATCTAGAAGAGGGATTTCATCAAATGAACTCTGCTAGATACTCGGTGCGTTGTGGTGCTAGGGTACCCGGGTCATCCGCTGAACACTCGATCGACGAAAGTCAATGTGTTCTTGGAAGAAATCGGCGTAACCGCTGGCTGGAATTAAAGCCCTCAGTTTCTGAATAGGTACGGTGCGAGTAATCAACTGGTACAGGTCTTGGACCAATCGCCCCCTTTTTCGGCAGGGAGTCCCTTTATGTTGATAGCACAGATTATTGAACAACGGAAAAATGATGTACGGGTATGTCTCAGCTTGGGTGGGGGGAATGAAGATTGCGGGGCAAAAGAGCCCGATAAGATTTCGTGGAAATTGTGACTCAAGCCCCCACCACGACCCTTGGACTCAACAGAGCTCCTACCCGAACACAGCGACATCCCATGCGACTGATTTAGCCAAATTCACTTCGTCGGCTATGGCGTCCTCAAAATTGAGCTCCTCCAGAGAGGGGGACCTCCCCATCCAGATCCTCCATGCGCTCGATAAGACGTCGCCCCTCCACTCGGCAGAAGCCTTCCCTGCAGCGGGGTTCACGGAGGTGAAAGCGGCTGTCGACAAGTTAAAGTCGCGGGAACTCATCGGTTATGATACGATAGACAAGGAAGAATATCTCTTGGAACCAGAGGGCGAGTTGATTTCCCTTAATGGAAGTCACGAGGCCAGGGTATGGGAGGCGCTGCGGGCCGCCGTGGAGGGACTGACGATGCAGGAGCTGGAGAAGGCGGTTGGTGATAAGAACTACACCAAGGTCGGACAGGGAAAGGCCTTCAAAGAGAAGTGGATATCTAAGACCAAGGGTGGGTTGGAATTCTCCCAATTGGACGAGTTCGGCGACTGGGTAGCTAACGGATGCCTTCGCAGACGGCAAGTTCATAGCGGCGGTGGGTGATCCCTTTCGCACGGCAGAGGAAGACGAGGCAGAGTAACTAATGGTGTATTCTAATAACGCCCTTGCAGACGGACTCGATACAAGATGCCACCAAAGAGCAACTACAGATAATCAAGACCACCCGAACGCACCCCGACGCCAAGATACTCGCCGACCTGAAGAAGCGCAAGCTCATTAGGACGCAGAAGGCCATCACATTCAAGATGTACAAGGGTCCCAAGTTTGCGCTCGAGATTCCGGAGGAGGCTACCGATTTGACGGCCGACATGATTGCGACGGGCGCGTGGAAAACGGCAACCTTCAAGCCGTATAACTTCAACGCTTTGGGGGCGGACCAGCACGCCGGCGCGCTGCATCCGCTCAACAAAGTCCGCTCCGAGTTCAGGCAGATCTTCTTTGAGATGGGTTTCGAGGAGATGGCCACAGACAAGTAGGCTATTATGTCAGATCCGAAACCCGGGCAAGGCATGGCTAACGTGACGGTTTCCAGCTTTGTCGAATCCGGTTTCTGGAACTTTGACACGCTTTTTGTGCCTCAGCAACATCCAGCACGCGATCTGCAAGATACCGTATGCTATACCGTGAATCCTTCTACCGGTCTGGCTACGTTCCGGACTTACTGGAAAAGGCGCTTTTCGTTTTTATGGGTTCCGACTGGAACCTTGAAAGCGAGGCGTTGCCAGGGGCTCTCGAAACATACCCTACCTACCCTTGTCATTTTAATTATCTAGGGATCCTAACGTCTTTTCTGCGATAGTTCTACGTCTCCGACCCTCCGGCGGCCGACAGGCCGCGGAAAGAGTCTCCTGATGATGAAAAGGACTACGAGACCTACTGGGAGAACGTAAAAGCGGTACATCAGGTTCGTATTTTCCTGTATCCTCTCCAGATGGCCCCTTATGAGAGCTTTGATGAACAATTTCTTCTATGGGACTGTATTAAACTCATAAGATCACGTTATGATTTCCTTCCCACTGCTCAGGACGCATTCTAGCACCGGCCTTTCCTATCATTTCAGGCAAGCTGACTCTGCTCTTTGGAACAGGATGGCAAGTATGGCTCCATAGGCTACCGGTACCCTTGGTCGGCCGATGAGTCTCTACGGCTGGTACTACGGACGCACACAACAGCCATCAGCTCGAGGATGCTCTACAAGCTGGCATCTAGAAAGGGACCAGATGGCCGACCGCCTCCGGCGCGCTACTTCTCTATCGACCGGGTGTTCCGTAACGAGAGTGTGGATGCCACTCACCTTGCCGAATTCCACCAGGTCGAGGGTGTCATCGCGGATTATGACCTGACACTGGGCGGTCTCATGGAGGTAAGTTTATGGTCGTTGGCTGCGTCTTAATATGGCGAAGATATAGGTGTTGACTAGTTTTAGTTTATGGACATCTTCTTCGGAAAGATGGGCATTACTGGCCTTAAGTATAAGCCGGCATATAACCCATGTACGTACACAATTGAGTCCTCTTCATCCCTAGCGGCGTATCGCGAGTATCTTCCGAATACCTAGGACATAGCAAAACTACCCGCGCCTTCTACTTGACTGACAAATGCTGACTTTGGTTTCTTTTAGACACCGAGCCTAGCATGGAGATCTTCTCTTATCGTACGTACTATCTAAACCCTTTCCCCTACAGGGGCGTAACTTGATCTCTGGACAACGGGTTGCGTCGAGCCGCACCTAGAGCCTCACAAACGAGATGCTTTTACGCTCAATGGCTCACCACCAACTCCTCCTTTCCCCAAGCGAAATCTAACTCTCTGTTTAAGACAAGGGCCTTGGAAAACTCATCGAAATCGGAAACAGCGGAATGTTCCGTCCCGAGATGTTGATCTCAATGGGCTTACCTGAGGTGAATTTTCTTTTCTTCTTTCTTTTTTTTTCTTTTTCTTTCTTTCTTTTTTTTTTTCCGAAAATCGTCGGTTACTTGCTAACTTATTTTCAGGACTTGAAGGTATATGGCTGGGGTGAGTAAATTGATGTAAAAGGGCGAAGGCACAGAGAACTAACAGCACTAGGTATTTCGCTGGAGCGACCATCGATGGTAAAATTCGGCATCTCTAATATTCGTGAGTTGTTGGGCCACAAGTCTAGCCTGAGCTTCGTTCAGAGCTGTCCCGCTTTGAGATTCGAAAAGGACTGAAGAGCGCAATAGCGTAGACTTCATAGATCGTCGGGCATCTAAAATAGACAGAACTGCGTTTCTCAATGAAAAGAGAACTCGCGCTCATCTGCAACCAAAGGCAGATGAAGCCGCATTGAAGCCTGAATGGATGTTATACCGTAGCTAGTACAGAAGGTTCTCACTACGAGGCATAGCGTTATATATGCACAAGAGCTTCAGGGGACACCAAGAGCCGGGATGCCAAGCTTACGTTAAAGCTCCACACTATTCTGCTAAGTGTTTTTACACATACCGTCGCCATTCTACAACTTCACTGGATTTTATACATCATTCAACCTATAAAATCTGTACGAGCGCAACGCTGCAAACGTCACATTATACAATCAATCAATCAAGCTCCGGAGAGACCTAGCACCTCTAATAAACTCGCATCTACTTTACAGGAAATTCAGGATGGCCTTCCTTCCGAGGCTCCCGCGCCTCAACCTCAACCTCACGCAGAAAATATACAGCCCCTATGGCCCTCGCCCCCGCCGCTCGCCGCGTGTCATCAAGGTCTGGATCGCGGCCCTCGTCCTTGTGGGCCTGCTCACGTACTACGTGACGTCGCGGCACCGTGAGACCACGCGCGCCTATGCAAATAAGCTGACCCATGGGCCGGGCTGGGAGGAGGACCGGGGTTAAGGAAGGCGCATCGCGGACTGATTGAGGGAAGGAGGGAATCCATTTTTTATTGTATTTTGTATTCTCATTTGTCTTGAGGCCCTGGATTGGAAGGCAACTGGGGAGCGTCCGCTCGAAGTGGGCGAGGCGGCGTTGAAGTTATGGGCTGCCGTATTCAAAGGGGCGGCTGCTGCTGATGATTTCGGCCTGGGTGTGACGACGAGGGGCTTGCGATGGAATCAATTTCGATCCCCGGTAACTCACGGTGATGATGGAGACTTCACCGGGCGGATGCGTCACGGCTGGGGAAATGGGGGGCTGTCCTGTCGAATGGCTCACATCAGGGTGTTGCGGTAGGAATCCTAGCGAAGCTATTAAATGCAGAGCGGCATGCGAGGCTCGTCAAGAATGGACAACTTGACGATGGCTAGGCCGGCTAGGCCAGGGTCGAATCGAAACATCACGAACCACAATGCGTTACCTGGATTCCACTGGCGGGAGGAGCGGGTTGAATCAATCCCCCTGCCCTGGAAAGGGGTGTCTAATAGGCGATAATAACGACATGACAATCAGAATCAAATCGGAACGGGTGTCGTGGCCCGCCTGGTTAGTCGTGGTTCAAGGACGGCTGTCCAAGTAGGGGCGCTGGATTGGTATCATTTCGAAGGACTCCATCATAGGAGACATCGGGTAACCCGACTTATGGCATCGAGTTGGATTTCGGCACCGGCTTTTTGGCCCCTTCCTCTTTTCTTTTTTCTTCTCCTTCTTAGGAGAAAGAAATTCAAATTACGTGCTAGCCATTGAGGAGAATCCTTTGTCATACGCGCACTGTCAGGCGTCCACATAATCAGGGGAAGCCCCTTTGTAACACTATGATTCACTCTTTCCTTTCGGTGAACAATGTCCTTATGGTGAGCTTGTACGGCAACGAAACCGCATTGTACTCCGCGAATCAAGCTGGAGGACAAAAAGCACGATATACAATCCATTGTGGGAAGTACAAGACCTATATTCTATCTATTCTTTGAGATACGCCTACACGGTGCACTATGTGAGACACGAGCGCAGGTCGTGAGATGAGGACATATAAATCACAGGATTACCTACCTGCCTTTCCTCACCATCTCTCCACATACTAGACACCACACCTCGATTCGAACAGGCTTCAGCATAGATAACACATCCATCCGTCCAAGCCCTAGAAGATTTCTAAGACCAGTTGGAGCCCGTCGAAACAGCTCACTACCGACGTACCTGCCTACCAATTCCCACCTCGAAACTACTTTTCACCTCAGCATCATGTTGTCTAGCACCAGCAACAACATCCCGGCCTCCAAGTTCTCCCTGGACAGAGGCTCCCAGATCAGGAGGCAGCTAGCGCACTTCGAATCGCTCGCAGCGGGCTCGACCGCGACCGCGCCTTCGACCCCGTCCCAGCAGCCCCACAGCTGGCTGCGCGGGCGCTTGGCCAAGATCGGCCGCCGCTCCTCCCCCACCACCAGCGCCACCGCCGAACAACAGCGTCCGGACACGCCCGTCCCCGAGCTCTGGACGACGACGGCCCCCAAGCTGCCGCCGGCGACCCCGTCCTCGACGGTCGCGCTGATGGACGTGATTGCCGAGTGGGGTCCGCCGCCGCCGGCGCCGCGTAAGACGCGGGCGGTCGCCGGGGACGCGATCGTCGGTCTTATCACGCCGCCGGACACGCCCTCGAAGAAGAAGGGGCCGCAGCCGATCCTGGACGACGGGGATTTCGAGGCGTGGCTCGCCATCGTGGACAAGAGGTTGAGGGCGGCCGAGCAGAAGGAGGGGGAGATGGAGACGCAGGAGCTGGTGGACATGGAGGACGACCATCAGGCCGCGGAGGAGTGGAGGTCTCCCCGTGGCGTTGACGCTGACATGGCGGCGCTCATCGAGATGGTCGAGCGCGCTGCTGATGAGTGGACCCCGAGTATATAAAAGAGCGGGAAGATGACGGCGCTTGTGAGTCTCCTTAGATGTGCCGCGGTTCCATACAGGGTAAAGCCGACTGTGACTATAGGAGGTGTTTGATTGAGACTTAGCAGACGCTGGATGGCCAGGAAGTCAAGCTTAATAGACCCAGATGATCATCCCTACCTACCTTCGAGCGAATCGCTGATGTAATGGCAAATAATGTAGTCCAGGTCTGGACTGACTCTTGAAGCCTGCGAATGAATGGTAGCTAAACGGTTTTACCGCGGCGTGTAAGGATGTGCCCTGAATCTACGATATGGGCAACTGAAGTGGGCAGCTGCATCAACTACGAATAGCCACGAGAAGTGGAGGTAAGGGAATTACAAGTATGACTTCATACTCGACGATAGACTTCGTAAACTCGAGAAAAAAAATTCCTGTGAACTTTCACTAGGTAGGCATGTGATTTTGTAAATGGCTTCAGTACGGGTGTCAGCAATGCTTAATTAAGTCATAATAAAGAATACTAAGGGATAGGCACCTTTTCCGAATATGGCCCGTTCCATCACGCAAGCCGCACTCCTGCCTCTTTCCGCTTCTTCGTCTGTTGTGCAGTAGCAGAGCTCATGCCGACGTTCTGACTAGCGTCGAGCATACTCTCGGCCAGTCTTCGCTTCTCATCTTCAATCTTCTTCAGGCGCTTATCTGTCTTCCCTTTGCCGGAGCCTTTCCCATGAAACTGGTGACTCAAATGCTTAAATGCCTCTTTCTGGTCTAGAGTTCTACCAAACTCGTCATGATAACGCAGTTCGACATTGGGCTGGTACCCTTTGCTGAAAAGATCGGCCATAAGTCGAGATGTCTGTTGGTCACGGATAACGTTCTGTTGGCGAGCGTATTCTTCTCGTTCTCGTGCTGACATCTTTGCAAATTTACCGCTGGCGCGATCCCGTTCTCGCTGCTCACGCGCGTTCCTCTCGATTTCCTCTAGTCGCCGCTTCTTTTCCGCCAGGAATGCTTGCTGCTCGCGAAATTTCGCATTCAGGTCGCCTGCGTTCGACTCGGCAATCAGACGACGTTCTTTTAGCAGCTGAAGCGTTGCACCAAGACCTGCGCCAGTAGCAACGGCCTTTTCCTCCTCGACGCCAAGGGCAGAGGTCTCAGGCGGCGCTGATATTTCGCGTTGGGGTCCGTCGCCATTGGTATCATCCCCATCCTGCATATGCTCGTCCTCGTCCTCATCGTCCTCCATTGCTGTGACAGGTTCGGCGGAAGCTGTCCGTCTGTTACGAGGCTTACGATCCTCGAGGTCTTCCTTTCTTAAGCCCGAAATGAATTCGGACGTCTCATCGATAACCAATCCGCCTTCCTGGGTGTCGTCGGCGCCGCCATCAGGCCCTGGACTAGCATCTTCCCTGAGCTGCCGGGCAATATCTTCCGGGCGAGTCTTTTTGCGTTTCTTCAGTGCCTCCCTCCTCTGCATAGCCAGCGTAGCTTGGAGATCTTCGTCATCAGCGTATGAGGTGTCTTCGGTCTTGCGCTTCTTGCTGATGAAACCGGCGCCTGAGTCGATCTCCATGGACTGATCCCGATGTGTCGCATCCAAAGGAAATATATCGTCTTCATCTACTGGTCGCTGTCTCGTTGATTTCGTCTTCTTCTTTTTTGGCTTCTTAACCTTGACCTCCGAGATGTCCAAGTAATCAGAAGATGGACGATCCTCCTCGAGGAAATCTCGGCTAATCTTTTGAAGCTGCCGGCCTTGCGACCGGGGATCCATATCGTCGGTCATCACGGTATTCCCTTGAGAATCTAGAGTGAAGTGCTTCTTTTTTTTGCCACCTATCTCCTCATCATACTGTGCAAGGATACTACGCTCGCCCGTCTCATCGACGGCAAGTGGATCATAGACAGGTTTTTTCTTCTTCAACTCGAGTTTCTCGGTGAGTTTCTCCCTATCACGAAGGTTGACGTCTTCTAGCTCATCACCTTCATCGTCATCGCCGAGTACGTTCGAGTCTTTGAGCGTCATGATATGCTCGTCCCCATCCTCGAAAGCGCCGAGCTCGTGTGAAACCTTAACGCCGGCAAGATCTTTGGAGGTATACTGGATTGCAGCAGCCCTTTCGGCTTCCTCGGCAGCCAGCTGCTCCTCGTACTTCCTAGCCTTTTCGATCTGCTTTTGACGCTTTCCCTGACTCTTCAGCCATGCCTTAGCACTGAGGTTGTCGTTGTCGTCCGCCTCGCCCAGTCCTTTGCCTTCCAAGATCTCGAAACGCTTCGCTGCATCGCGGGCCTTTTTGATGGCGGCAAGCCTCTGTTCTTGCGATTTCTTAGCCTCCTCTGCATCCTTGAGCTTCTTGTAGTTATCGTAGGCCGCGGCTTCTCGTGTCTCCAAAGTGCTTGCAGGCTCTTCGTCCTCCGCTGGACTCTCCTGTTTTTCCTTGAATTGTAGGGAGTTTCCGCTTGACCCTCCACCTGGCACAGGTAAAGGTTGCAGTCCCATAGATTTGCGGAGACGGTTCATCTCCTCAATCTCGGCGGCGCTCATGGTGGATGGGAATCAGACGTCGGTTTGTACCTTGAATGAGTCTTGTTGGGACGGCGGGGTCGAAGAAGCGCGTCGCAGCTTCCCTGAAACAATGGTGACGGAGGGCCGGAGAATGTGGATGGTGTTGTCGCCGGTAAACTACAATAGGTGTGATGTTATGGTGATAAACTTGAAGCTCCGAGGTTTGAACGAACGTCAAAGGCCAAGGCAAGGCGAGGTTGGAGACCCACATCAAAAGGTTGAGAGGGCCCCGTTGCACTTGATGACTCAGCAAATCCAGGAATAAGGCAAAGCAATGACCACCATCCCCGCCCCACCAGAGCTTGGATCATTTTACTTATAAGCTACGAAATTTTCAAGCTGAGGATTTTCTTCTCTTCTTCTTCATCACAATAACCCACGGATCTGTGCCCGATAGTCCTCTGTTCGTACAGCGAATTCAGAGTCGACGGTCGTGGCAGCTGACTCCCTTCATGGAAGCATCCTTTTCCTTTATGGTGTAAATCCGAGTCACAGGTCCCAGAGTAAATGGGGCGTCTGGGAAGCTAGGCTCGCCGTAAAAAGCTGAGCTCGGTGGAACAGACGTCTTGTAGACGTTATATTCCTAACCGTTTTGCCAAGACCTTTGGTCTATGAGGCTGGGGAAAACCATAACACACTACATCTCTTTTCTCCTGTATCTGACTGAAGTGTCGCGAGATAGATCCTGGATCTGGCCTTGATCCCAAGCGGCACCACCTTAAGTTACTTGGAACTAGTCTAGGATGAGCATTGTCTGACGAGCTTGCTTAGACGCCGCATACGGCCCCGTCTGATTATAGTATTGAAAAGGACCGAGATCCACCGGCATCTGGCCGAGCATGCCTGGCTTATGAAATGCTTTCGCAGGTTCGAGATGCAGTAACAAGATCGCCTCCGTCTGGCCCTCCGTTTAATTCCGAGTGCGGGGGGTAGCTTGCGAAAGGATATAAGAATTGTGATATTGACGGGCGCCACCAAACATCGATACGTTTTGGCCAGCGCCAGGATATCCGTTTGAAATAATTCCGTGTTCCAATATCAAGTTGAAGCCTTGAGATCGGGACGGCAACGGCTCCTGACCATCGAATACTGTAGTATGAATGAACACTGTTGCGCAACTTAGTATGTGGCGATGCCAATAGTCCAATCTCCAACTAGCGGCCAATGAGACGCGTTCACCGGCGCTGGACATAGCTATGTTCTGGACGGCTCTAATAAGATGACATAGTCCTGGACGTTGCGACTCAGCTGATATTTTCGGCAGATCTACATGCTTACCACTTTGGTCCTTACCCCTGGCTCACCTGACCCCTCGATTGCGGGTCCGGATACCTACGAAATGCACTCACTACGCGTTGGCTCAACAGCGTATTGTCGACAATCTGCATGACCACGCCTCTGTCTCTTCCTCGCCTCTGCCGCCTAACTCCACTCGTGCCTGACAACAACTCACCAAGTTCACCTCACCAATAATCTCATACGAACTGTTCAGCGAGCCCCGTTGACTACCGGGGGATCTGAGACGAGGACAATATATACGGTGGATCGACTTGAAGGTTGGAGAGGTTATAAGAATCGCGTCTGTAATCTGCATTCCAGTCCTGAGATGCTACTCTATCCCACCATCAACAAGTATGTGGGGTAGTGTCCGGCCTCTCCAAATTCCCCGCAAACCTTAAGCCCTTTCCCCAGGATTTTCCATACTTCGCAACCTACCAGTATTAAATTAACCGCGGCGGTGTTGTCCAATCCGATCATCGCACTACTGCGTATGTTCCTGATCCAGGATCAAGAGCCAAGTCCTTCCTGGTAGCGGGCCGATTCACTTCCCCAAGTCCAACCCAGTCTGGGGCCTGTTCCGTCTACCATACCATCTACACAACTCCGCCCAACTCCGCCCAACTCCGCCGAGGAGATTCATTGGGATAGGCCTCGGCTCTAATTTGTCGTTAGTCACAGAAGGGCGGCTACTCGCTGTACGCCTCCGGAGTCTCAGTCCTGACTGGCCTCGTCTTGACTCCACCATAGGAACTACTTCGCCGGCGGATTCGGCCCTATCCGTGGCCCTGCGTTGTGCGCGGTGGCATAGAGCTGGGCGTACGGAAGGGATTAAGCGAGTCACGAGGATACCATCAAGAACCCCTGTCTATATAAGTCGAGATGGAGGTCCTGCAATACGGCGGTAACGGGCTGCTATCGAACAGCACCAGCTTTCTTGCCGAGCCCGTCATGCACGCCTTCGCCAGTTTGCTCCTTCTCGGAAGCTACGCCTTCCAAACAATACTTGGTCGGCCGGATGCTTCTCGGACCAGACGGGAGGGCGAGGTCGTGAAGCAATCGGTCGATGACTTCATCTCCTCAGAAGAGCCCATTGCTCTGGAGCAGCTGTTATGTAACATCGGATCCGATGGGTGCCACGCGCAGGGCGTCAGCCCGGGAATTGTAATTGCCTCTCCATCGAAGGCGGACCCTGACTGTAAGTTCTATCTATAGGTAATGTCTACTAAACGCCTTCTGGGCATCAGACTGATCATCGTACAGACTTCTTCACCTGGACCCGAGATGCTGCCCTGGTCTTTAAGGCGGTCGTCGACAGGTTTGCTCATTCCTACGACACTTCTCTCCAGAGGAAGATCCAGGAGTTCATTGCCTCTCAGGCAAAGCTCCAGACGGTCTCAAATCCTTCGGGCGAGTTATGGAACGGTGCAGGTCTCGGTGAAGCGAAATACCATGTTGATCTAAGCCCCTTCACGGGTGGCTGGGGGCGCCCTCAACGAGACGGACCTGCTCTCAGGGCTATTGCAATGATCGGATACTCCAAATGGCTGGTAGCAAACGGCTACAAGGCAACAGCAGCCAACGTTGTCTGGCCCATTATTCGGAATGACCTTGCATACGTCGCGCAGTATTGGAACCAGACAGGATTCGATCTCTGGGAAGAGGTTAACGGCAGCTCGTTCTTCACCGTCGCTGTTCAGCATCGCTCATTGGTCGAGGGTAGCGCTCTGGCGAAGAATCTCGATACCTCCTGTGACGCTTGCGACGCTATTGCCCCTCAGGTGCTCTGTTTCTTGCAGACGTTCTGGTCCCCCTCCGCCGGATACACACTGGCAAACATCCACACAAACGACGGGAGGAGCGCGAAGGACACCAACGTCATCTTGGGCTCCATCCATAGCTTCGACCCTGAGCTTGGCTGCGATGCTGCCACTTTCCAGCCGTGCAGTGATCGGGCTCTCGCAAGTCACAAGATCCTTGTGGATATATTCCGGTCCATATATACAATCAACTCGGGAATTCCTGCCGGCACAGCTGTCGCAGTAGGACGATATCCCGAGGATGTCTATTATAACGGAAACCCGTAAGTTCCCCAACTGTCCCGCTTAACAGGAATTTGCCAGGAAACTTTAATCAAATTACTGACAAGGACATAGGTGGTATCTCAACACCCTGGCGGCAGCAGAGCAATTATACGACGCGTTGTACGTCTGGCAGACAACAGGTTCCATCACCATTACCTCCACGTCGTTGCCTTTCTTCCAGGATCTCTACCCATCCGTAAAAACCGGTACCTATGACACCGGCTCCCCGACCTATACGGAGCTATACAACGCCGTGTTCCTGTACGCCGATGAATTCGTCAACATCGTCGCGACCTACGCGCAATCCAACGGCTCGATGGCAGAGCAGTTCGACCGCAACAACGGCCAACCGCTCTCCGCGAAGGATCTGACGTGGTCGTACGCCGCGTTCCTGACCGCCGCGGCGAGAAGAGCCGGCCTCGTACCTGCTGGGTGGGCAGGCGAGAACTCTACGGCGACGTCCGTCCCCAGCGTCTGCCGCGCCACGTCTCGCATCGGGACCTACTCGACTGCCGTGGCGACGGTGTTCCCGCCCAACCAGACCCCGATCTCCAGCACGACCACGACCGCTACATTCACGCGGCCCACGGTTACCAAGACTGGCGGCCCGCCGACCACGACGGGCTGCCCGATCGTGCACTCCGTGGCGGTCACCTTCAACGTGCTCAGAACTACGGCCTGGGGCCAGACGGTCAAGATCGTCGGCAGCATCCCCGCGCTGGGCAGCTGGGACACGAGCAAGGCTGTGGCCCTGAGCGCTTCCGGGTACACCGCGAACAACCCGCTCTGGCGCGGGACCGTCACGCTCGGCGCCGGGACCGTTCTCCAGTACAAGTACATCGTCGTCGACACCGACGGGTCAGTCACCTGGGAGAAGGATCCCAATCGGTCGTGGACCGTGCCTCGGGCGTGCTCTGCTACCGCCGCGAAGTCTGACAGCTGGCAGGGTTAGGATTGATTGCTGTTGGCAAAGGGGTCGTATTCTCAGAGGAGGAGTTTAGCCGGAAGGATTCCGCAGATAAATAGATTAGTTATGTGTTTCCCCCAGGGAGAGCCTAGATACGATTTATGAGTAAAAGCCCAACACGGACTTGAATATCCTACGGCCATGTCGCTGAAATAGTGACAATAGGGGCGATTCTGAAGTTCTGTGAGTGATTTAATGACTCGAAGTGCTTCTGAGACTAACTCCTCGCACTGGTGCGGTGAACCTGCTACTGTGAACCGTGAGCTAGTGCTAGCTACACTCATTCCCTTCGCTCAATCGTTCCCATCTTGGAAAGCAAGTATTCCACCGTTCCCTAGTACGCCTAATACCCAGTTTTACAGCTACCACTTGCCCCTTAGTCTAGGATTAGATGTACCGGGTGCAGGGGGCATAAAATATCACGGCTCTGACTTCTATCAGAGACACTCTAGCTCTGTTATCAATACCTGTTCCCAATATGTGAACAATAATGCACACCCCACAAACAGAGGGCCAAGATGACAGCGCACTGCCAACACTACGAGCCCGCACGAACTCCACATCGCCGCACCCCGCAGATCTCCTCCAACTGCCTCATCAGCGTCTCCACAGCCCACTCCAACGTGGTGTCCATATCGGCATCGACGCCCCTCTCCGTCCGGGCCAGGATGCCCTCGCGCTCCAGCACGGCCCCGTCGGGCCTCCCCTCGACGTCGCCGCCCTCGAAGAGCCACGCGTGCGAGGCGACGTAGTTTGGCCACACGATCCTGTCGACGTAGCCGGGCGGGTCAGACCAGAAGCCCTCGAGCGTGACGTAGCCGTCGCGGGCGCCGCGGCGCGCCGTGGCCCTTTCCCGGCTCACGCGCAGGAGGAGCCGCACGTCCAGCAGCGCCGACACGGCCGCCGTCTCGCGCGCGTACAGCAGGACCCCGTCGAGCAGGCAGACGCGCAGTGGGGGGCCGTTCCCGCCCTGCGAGAAGAAGATGGCGTGGCCCGGCCGTCCGGGCTCCAGCCACGCCCGCACCTTCGCCTTCATCGCCTCGATCGTGGCGTCCGGGACCGGGCACTCGCCCACGGAGTTCTGGTCCTCTTTCGAGTCCACGAAGGGCTGTGGAGCGATCGGAAGTTAGTTAATTAGCGGGCTGGCTGCTCCCCGTTTGAGGTCGAATCTCATCGGATGATACGCTGGCGGTGGTGCGATGCAGCGTGCGATCAGGTTAGGTTTTTAGTAGGGACATACCGGGAATGTGCCGTGTTCTCGGATGTAGGAGAGTGCCTTCGTCATATCCGGGATGGAGAGCGCCTCGGCGCAGTCCCAGTCCAAGAGGCCGTCTTTGGTAGGGAGTCTGCAGTGAAACGTTCAGTCAGCAATTGCGACCCTGTCGCGGATGGACGATCTCGATCGGATTTCTCGGTCCGACTTACTCAGACTCAGGTTTGTAGAAGTCATCTTCGTGTAGGATGAAGGTGTTGGGGAAGATATCGCGCAGTAGCCTGGCCAGCGTCGTCTTCCCGCTCGACGAGGCGCCGCTGATACCAACGACGACTGCCTTTCTGCCGTCCATCGTTGGACCCCGCCCCTCTAAGGAATGATCCTAACTAATGGAAGAGTCGCAGTCACACGAACAGGGGTAATTCTGGTTCGCAGGTTTCTTTATCATTGCAGTTTGGTGTAGTCTGGCGTCAATTCTTTTGAGCCAACGACGGCGCCCGGAAAGACAATGGAGAAAAGAGCGGGGCACGTCCGGCTGAAGTCGGACATCGGCATAGAAATGACTAAATTTACCCCCGAGATCGATGTGAGTGAAGCCAGCACCAGAGCCTATGCGAGTTGCCTTGTGGAGTTTTGTTACGACATTTGCACAACTTCATCGTTTGGTTCAAATAGTCCCCCAGGATGATCTCAATCAGCAAGAACAGTGTCAAAACAAGCATCGATCTGGATTCCTCCGATAAAGCTTTGGTGCCTTCGGTGACGGACAGATTATGTCATTGGCAAAACGGACTCTCGTTAATGGGACAGCTAGCTTGCTATGGAACAACGGTGGAGCCCTGGTGGAACCTCATCCGTATTTAGAGTTCAACTTCTTCATGATCGACATCGCGCCACTCCTATAACCGCCCCCGAATAATGCCCAGTGGTTCAGATGGTGATATCTATCCTCCAGTTAGCAACGGCTCTGTTCTTCCATACTCTGCTATTTAGTAGGGACTCACAGCTCATAGAGTGACACGCGGTCCTCCCACTCCTCTTTGGGCTCCGCCTTCGGCACCAGACTCTCATATTCCTTCCAGAAGCTGGTCCCGAACCCGCCAAACATCCTCATGATTCCCAGTTCGTACTCCGAGTGGCCGTAGACGGCCGAGGGGTCAAAGACCACCTCTTCGACTCCGCCCTCGCCGGCAAACCTTCCTCTGCCGTGATTCCCACTCCACAGATCGCCGTGGACGACGACCGGCACTACCCCCTTGAGATGGTCATCCCCCAGCAGTCGAGGCACCACGACGCTAGCCGTCTTCTCGACGGCCTTCGAGAGCTCCACATCAGAGCCGTTCGACCTGACCCCCTGCTGCAAGATGGTGCGCAGCCGGTTGTTGGCGTAGAAGTCAGCCCACGAGGACTTCCAGGAGTTGTCCTGAGGCGTCGATCCGCAACACGTGGTGACCGGGAACCCGAACATCGGCCTGTCAAAACCATCGGGGACTGGCGCCGGCGTCGTATGCAGTTTCGCCAGCTTCTTTGCCAGCGAATCGCCCGAGCCGGCTGGTCCAGATGCCCCGAGGTCCAGGAAGTCCGTCACCATGAAGTACTTGTTCGGGTTCTCCTTGAATGCTCCGTACGCGTACGACCTTGGGCAGAAGTTGGGCACGGCCGAATGAATCGCGTTGAGAGATGCATGTTCACCTGGAACGGTGTCAGCTTTCCGCTGTATTTGGTCGGATTTTGCAACCAATGCGGCTACCGCTGACCTCTGAACATGACTGCGGCGTCAGATCCTGTCCCAGTTTTTACAAAGAAGTTTCTGTCCCCGCCGTCAACTGTAGAAGATAGCTTGAAAGTTGAAGCGAACCCAGACCCACCGTGGGATGCTATCTTCGTTACGCTGTGATCAAAACACAGGGCCTCAATAATAGCCGGATCAACTGTTGGTGACATACTGGTGGTGTCGATAAAGTTCAATTGCTCAGCATATACCTATCGCGATTCGTTTAAGGGATAGTAGCACGTGTAAGGCGTACAATATGAAGTCTGTCAAGAACTGCACCTATTGCCTATGACGTCATAATGTTGAACCCCCACCTCCCCGCGAATGGGGTACATTCAGTATGAGATACACAAGTTGAAATGCTTCTACAGCCGAAATCTGAGGCGGGGTGCGACTCAAGCTGAACATATAGTTTAAACCAGGTAGAAGTGTACGAGGCCCGCGACCTTGCTACATCTACTAGACTAGTAAGGTTCTCCTGAATGGTGTTCCGCCAATTGAGGGGACTATACTGAGTCAAGAAATACCAAGCCCTGCGATAAGTTATCGGGTTCACTACCCCGCCCCCCACTGTCGAGCGAGGCGCCGAAGTGGTAGTAGTGTTCCAGGTCGCCGGATTCGTCAATGCAACACTATGTCTCATTCCGATATACTCTATTTCGCCCTTCCTTGACTGAGATCCTTCTCTGAGGAAGTTCCCTCTAATAAGCATGAACCTTCCGCCTTTCCCCAACTGCAGAAACTGTGATACACGCTGCCATGGTCTAATGTCCTCCATCCCAGAACTTACACCGCTCTGTTTTCCTCAGGCCAAGACATCCGAGCTGACTCGGGGTTCTGGCTGCGTGTCTGCCCAGAGGGGCACGATATCCGAAGCCAGGCTATCCTGACTAAGCCGCCGAGCCAGATGATTCTTGCTCATGGGGCGCCTGGACAGTTGCTTGGCGATTCTGTTTCTGACCTTGGCGGATGTCTCGTTGACGAAGTTTCCCCGTACGTCGCTAGCGCTGAAACAGGAAGAGCAGGGACATAAAGCCGTGGAAGACGTCGACTTGGGTGGAGGAGCGAACTGGTCTCGCGACCAGTTCTGAAGCCCTGATTGTGGCATCGTGTACTAGGTTGAGAACACGTATCGGGCTGCAAGGAGGTCTGAAGATTCTCTCAGGCTGTTAATGTATGGGGGCACGTATTGAGGCTGCAGGAACCGCGCTGGCTCTGGTTGTAGAATGAAGCTACCGAAGCAAATGATGCTCCATACTTGACATAGACTACGTGATGATGAGACTTTGGATTACCCAGGCTATCTCCAAGATGTCTTGCTGAGACTTTATACGGTCCGCTTTCCTCTTGTCTTGAGGCTCTCGTGTAGCGTTTCTTATCGCTAACAAGGGCCCAAGAGGTCTAGACGCGCCTGGCCGTAGTGCCCTGCATATGTGGCTGACAATGACCGCCAACAGTAATCCCCTTTGGGAATGTGCTTTGCAAAGCCAAGATTCCATTTAGGAGCTCATAATGTACCTAGTACTCTATACATAACTACACTGAGAGTAGAAATATATGGAAATGCTGGTAGCTACGTTCAACGACAATTACAGGCCGTAGTCAGCAAGACCGTAGATGGACTCATCCAAGCATCCCCGCTACGAGCGTTGAAATTGCTTTTACATTAGCTTTAGTTGACAGTTAGCGAAGTACCCAATATTCCCAGCTGATCACCTACAGGTAACACAAAATAGAAAATGCAGTATTAGCTTAAGCCGCAAGTATCCCCCGGACTTTGTACCCCCGGTAAAACGCAGTTATACGACAACACAGAGTGTCTTACGTGTTGAATAAGGGTATTGAAGTTGAACGAGGATCTATTCTCTTGGTGTATGACCTGAGCCGCGGTGCACAAAATATTCCAGGCGCTTCGACACCCTCCCATGCATACAACACTGACTCTGTCTGGGTCACCGGTGGTCACTGAGGAGATTGTCTGAGGAGTCCAACAGTATGACGGAGAAGGGGCATGGTTTTCCAAACGTCAAAAGATAGCTGGCTAGTGAAAGTAGTAGAAAGCAATGTGTCTCATCAACAAAATACGGTTAATTGTTAAGTCTTTACTTGCTTTATTTTTACCAAAAATTACGATATCACCTTCATGAAATGGTGTTTTCATTGAATTAAAAAGTTCCATCACAAGATCCGCCTAAGAGCAGTTCGTGTTGCCATTTTCTAACATAGCTGATCTTCCCTTATATAGCTAACAGGCAGGTCTTGACGTTGTTGGTTTTAGCTGACCTGACCTGACAGAAGTGACCCGGAAGCCCTGTGATTACTGGCAACTTTTGGCAGGCTTCGGCGGTGCGGCCTTTAGGATAGATTAGCCTTCAACCCAGAGTTATATGTTATTTAAAAATATGTTAAGTGAAATAGGGGATGAATTTAAATCAACCAAACGACAGCCGTTTATTTGCCTGGATTTGTTTACGCCCATCCAAACACCCCCCCCCTCCTAAAAAAAGAGGGCGGCGTTGGGGGTTGGGTCTTATGTGCTTGTTGGTTGAAGGTGCCGAGGGAAGAGCTCTTAAAATCCAAGAAAATCCTTTGATACGACAACACATATGGACAGATATTAGCTAATGTGAAGCAATCTAGACTACATTTCTAACAGGTTTGGCAGAGTCTTTTTACCACTCCATGGCTATGAATATGGAAGAAAGGCAGAATGCTCTCGATTCTTTGCGGTTGTAACGAGCAGCACCGCGTATAATAACAAACCCCTTTGTAGGCCCCCGCAGGTCACAACAAGCCCTGATATGTTAGAAGTCAACAATGATAAGGATCGACTTCCAAGAGCACGGAATGGTAGGCCGTTATTTTACTGGCGTATTTTCAGGACAGATCGCCTAGGCACGACCATTGTCTCTCATTTACTTCAACAAGCTCCGCCGCTTCTGCCTCTCTAAGCAAGCTTCCGCACTTGTGAGTGGCGGGTTTCCGTATTAACCTTTATGAAGGCCGAGCGCTGGACCTCATGGCCCCAAGGGCATCCGCACCAATTTTGACTGGAGTAACGACTACAGGGCGCAATTTTTGAGTAAGATGAAGATCTCCCAGGTCGAGCCCCGTGTGGAGAAAAGGCCAGAGAAGGTACGGATCACCGAGTCGACGCCGGATCAAGCTCAATTCACCACTTGGCTTGAGCACAAGCAGCGCAAAGATAGGAGGACTAGTCCTATCAATGCTTACCCTACGGGAGAGAGGAACTAGCAGTATATCGTTTGTCACGATGAGAGTGTAGTATTTAAAGACAAAATAACAGGGAACCTCATTGGTGTTGCAATTCGAAACTTCACAGGCGCACATCATGCCTTGGAACGCATTAATGAGGTCACCGAAAACCACAAGCGATGTGGAATTTGAGATATCAGAGTAGATTCAAAGGCTATCTCGGCCTTAGAAACTCTAGCTGAGGTTTGGACTAACCAAACGACGAACTACAGCGAGACGAGCTTGGAATTATGATTTAGTATGGGTATACGGGAGGTGGACTAAATTATACGGCCTCAGGCTGGGTGACTTGCGCGAAAGTAAGACATAGGTCTGAGCGAGAAGTGTACGAGCTGATGCATTCAAGCTGCTCCGTCCACAATTTGCTGTGGAATATATATACATATATATAATGAAATGCCCTTCTCAGATTATGGCGCCCCTTGAGAACGAGATCCCATGGAGATAGGATGATTAAGATGGACTAGAATAGCCGCTGCCGGCTCATGTTTCTGGTCGCATCGTTGAGGCTCAGTGGCCTGTGGTACGAACTTCGACGCGGGATGAGGATGGGGCCACCCCAATCTGCTTTTGTAAATTACGATTCCGAGCAAGCCCGCACCCGCCCTATAGTTCGTTTAGATGCCGCTATTAGCCTGTAAAATATACGCATCCATCCGGAGAGGAGCCCAGATGAATTCCCCTGGGCCATATCAATAACAACGAAATAGGACTTAAAGTCCTCGTCGGTCGGTAGGAGCTTTATGCACTCGAGATGCCGCGTTAAGGTCTTGAACGACGAAGATACAATGTCTTACATCCCCAAGACCACTACCACAGAACCACTCCGCACGAATTTCAATGGGTGCTAGAAAGGGGGCAGGGCGCTATTCTGGGGCCCAGAATACCCGTTGGTCCTTCCAAAGGTACTGAGAAGAAACACCAAAAGGTACAATGTTCGTTTCGTTTCGGGTAGCAAGAGCGTGGAGAAATGCGACGGTTTGTGGTGGGCCCCGAATCCCGAAGCACCGGCTGACCGTCTCACAGTAGAAGGAAAGCGGTAGTACTAGCAAAAAGGTATGCGACCCTGTTGTAGAGAAGCAGAATGCTTACAGGAAGAGGTTGAAGGCAAGAAGAGAAGGGGACGAACAGAAAGGATCAGCGGGGGGGGGGGGGGGGGGCCACA
>QJNS01000509.1:0-22067 GCA_004154925.1 Monosporascus cannonballus
GCTGAAGCGGCAACGGAAACGTTGCAACGCATAGTTATCATTTGGGCGTATGCCACCAATGGCCGAATGAGGTCTGGTGACTAAAGTGTCATGCTGTTCAGCTATGAAAACTGGAAATGCATTTTCATACCGCACCGAAGTGGTCCGCGTCATGTGCGTGGCAGTGCTTGCCTCTCAAATTACACATGCATAACAACTTGTGTTCTCAAAGTCCCGAGTCGCCGTACCCTAACATAGCCTGCTGTTACCTCCGCCCCTTCGCTTGGAACAAAAAGGATTATTTCGCTGATAGGGCTACAAAAGAATGGTCTCCATTCGGCCGTCAGGCGGCCCCCAAGGCTTTGTCTTCCCACTATTGGCTGTTAGTTAATAAACCGGAGAGCCGAATAGGTGGTAGTCTGGCCGCTGCCTGCATCCCACTAAGCTCGTACTAGAAGGCGCCCTCCAAGTATTTTCAAATAGTGTTTCGAGGCTGCCATTCAACCGACGCCCCGTAATCTGCCGCAAGAATGAGCATTGGATGGAAAAGCTCGTATAACAGCCGCGTGTCCCTTATGGATTTTCGTGGCTCCATCAATCAGCGACTCTTGTCAAAGACCTCTTGACAGGTGTTCCGGTGCCCAAATTACCCGGCTCCAGGATGAAACCTCAAGGGGAGCCAGCGGTAGATCCGATGCAGTCTCGTACAGTAAAAGATTCAAGTAACCGACGCTATACCGAGAGTATTACCGGATTGGGTCTACTTGAAGCACGATACAACATCCCAAATCCTCGGGAGGAAATTGAACCCGTCGTTTCATGGAGAGAGGGCTTCCAAGGGGGTCCAGAGATATTAATCCACGAGCCCGGGGGCACAAAGAGGCCCGCTAATGAAGGCGACTTCAAGCAGAGGCCTTTCACTGCTTCCGAGACGGGAGAAAGCGGAGGGGAATCTTCTGTGATATCCGTGCACGATCTAGGCTTCAGCGCTGCACCAGCGGTGTCTCTTCATGGGTTTCGTGATTTCCATACTCATTGGGAGAAAAACCAAGGTAACTCCAATACTGAGCGTTTCATGTCTGTTAGTGAGCTCCGCCACCATCTCGGGCACAATGAAGGAGAAGCAGGCACAATTGAGCAATTGGTTGGAGAGAAAATAGAAAAAAGCTTCGAGAAGAGCAAGAAAGATTATCAAGACTACCTGCCCCTTGACGCTTTTGAGGCCATATTAAGCATCGAAACAATCAAATCACTTGTCAAAGAAGCTCACCCTGAAAGGCCGAAGCCAGCATGGCAGGAAATGGTTGCCTGTATTGTGGGGACTGAACCGAATCAAGGTTATCGGCGAATCCTAGGAGTCCTAGTCCTCATGGGCAAAGTGCCTTATATCAACGATTTCATCAGAGAGGGCATTGGGGACCATGATCTACCCATCTCTAGAAGCCGTGACGACTACAAAGAATTCGAGACTCGCAAGCGTGTTAAAAACAGCACGCTTTTCAGAGGTTGGCGGCACAGGAACGACATCGAGCTCTTCTACATCTACCAGAAAAAGATTTTCGTACCTTTTTTTGATATCCAAGAAGATAAGCTGTGCTCCTATTTTTTTGACCCCAGCGTTACACTCCCATGGACAAATTATGAGCAAAAGACAAGCGGCGGAAATGGATTGGTGCACAAAGTTCAAATACATTCTAAGCACCATAACTTCCAGACACCAAGCGTAAGACCTCCAAAGCCTACCATCCACTGGCCTCACCATAACTGAGTTTGACAAGCACCCCGAGAAACCTCTATACTTTGTCTTGAAGGAGATTTACGCATTGGATCGAGATGCATATCGACGGGAACTCTGGGCTCTGCAAAAGTCGGCCTTCCGGACACAGACAGAAAAGCACCTGATCAAGCTTCTTCTTACTTTTCAACACGGAGATGTATGCTATCTCCTCTTCGAGTGGGCGGACGGCAACCTTGCCGAGTTCTGGGAACAACCGGACATAACACCGGCTCCCTCAGACACATGGGCAGTCAAACAGTGCCTTGGTATTTCCAGCGCAATCAAGCGTATCCACGAGTTAACGACGTGGCAAAAGGAACGAAGGTCATCCCTGGGATCCGAGAGTGAGGACGAGCGTGAATGGGGACGACATGGAGACATCAAACCGAATAACATATTGTGGTTTTCGGCGTACGGGAATGATCCTCATCATATTCTGCGCCATCATCTCGTCGTATCGGATCTCGGACTTACCAGATATCATTCTCGCGACACAAGATCGGCAGTGTATTGGTCCAGCATTGATGGATGCACCTGGGCATACCGGCCACCTGAAATGGATACGGAACACAAGATATCACAAAAGTACGATATCTGGTCTCTTGGATGCGTTTTTCTTGAATTCTGTATATGGTACGTCGAGGGTGGTGAGGCAGTTCAAATCTTCGGGGTACAGAGAACCAAGCAAGACAAATCGGAAATCGAGAACGTTGAAGAAGACAAATACTTCAACGTAACAACAGATCACCGAGGAGGAAGAAAAGCAGTTCTCAAACCGATCGTTGAACAGGTGCGTAAGCATTTGCTATCAACTGCATTGAGGCATTTGAGCGAAATTGGTGGGGTCCTGCTCCTGTTGCGCCTTACCAGACATCACGTTCCGCAAAACTCAACCCTATATCTCATCCCTATATCGTCCGTGGACCTTCCTACACCAAGAAGCTGATTTTAAACTCTGCTACAGTGTATTGCAAGGCTGTGCGGAGCGAATAGGTGCACTCCGTTTGTGAAGCAAATGTTGGATTTGGTCCACGAGGGGATGTTGGTCGTCGACCCGAAAAAAAGATGGAAAATTGACCGAGTCTGCACCGAAATCTCCAGGATCAAGGAGTCCTTGGAGCCGACAACTGAGTTGACGCATGCTGTTGACGTCACTCTGATAGTGGCAACTCAAGAGGTGACAAATACAACAGGGCGTGGCCCTCAGAACCATGTATTAATCTATTCTTCAGGTTCCTAGCGAAGGCCGGCACTTAATGGGGCCCGATTCCTTGCTGACCGATAGTTTAGTGCACCACGCACAAGGCAACTCGGACGGTATATTGGCAGATGACTGGCGACAACGGGCACTATCCATACGCTCTGAATGCGGCGACTCGGATGAAGCAGGGGGCAGCCGAAGCGCGGCGAAGTATTCGCCTCCAACCACCGATGAGCCTGAACAAGACAGGAGGCTTCAAAACACGCACCTTAAGGGGACGCAAACGCCGTTTGATAGAGCACCATTCGAAACAGCCGACCCGCAAACCGCATCCACAAGATTAAGAGCGCGTTCGTCAGTCCAGGCAATCGAGACACGGGAGTCCAGGAGCATTGCGTTAATAAACGCTGACTTGACAGAGAGCCCAGGCTTCACCAGAATGGACTCCCTCGATGAACAAGCTAGCCACACCGGCAGGGAACAGTCATGGAGACGGCACATTAAGTTAGGCATATCACAACGCTGGACCGTATTGCGAAGAAAGTGGAGAAACGCACGTAGAAGCTCGAGAAATTCGGACCCTGAGGAGGAAGGTAGACAGAGCAGTGTCATGAAGCCTTAATTTGTATTTTAACTCATTAGATATGAACGGCTTCCAGGCAAAGTGCTTGATATTAATATCAATCACACCATATCTGACTAAACGCGCGGCTTTGTGATAAAGAAGTAGATTATAGACCTTAATTCATATATTAGCAAATAAATAATCCCTGGTTAGATACTCAATGCGCCATAAAACAGCTGGGCTAGTTAACTTAAAATTAATTCTCGTTAAGTAAACCGGCATATGCCCAGATGATGACTGTGTAAAGTCAAAGCGTTGCAAATAAATAACATATAATGTAATGCTCAATAAGCAGCAAACCAGCAGACCAAGCCGGCAGCATACTCCGGAATTAACAAGAGCCTGGTCAGATTATTGGGCACGTAGAGACCCGTCCCTTGCTCGTAAAGCATTCTCATCGGGACACAAGCCCGAGCGATACGTTCCACGAGCGTTGCAAAGGCTCCTGTTGGTCTTAGGACGACCGTCATCCTGGAGATCCGTCTCGAAGATCTTCAAGTCCACTTCAATGCGTGCGGCAATATTGCTGATTGGCTGAGTCCGCCTAGATCAACATAACCAGCCCTGAATACGTATGTGATAAGTGCCCCAGGCGCGAGCGGATTTGAGCGATTAGGGTTGGGCAGCCTCGTGATGAGTTTTCAGAGGGTGTTGGGACTTTTTAAGCAACTAGACAATCTGCTTATAAGTCAAACACCCGGTCAACGCACCACCCCCTCAACGCCCCACCGAATTTTCGAGACACCTAACGCACTGACCCTAACTTCAACTATATATATCTTCATCAAATAACATCTTATTGGAAAAAGAATAATACCTTCTTAATTTCCAGAATCAGGCGATTTTAACGATATGGGACTTGCTGCTTAATTGCGTACTGCGAAGGCGATTGACGAGGTCGCAAATGGGAGGTCTATCCGAGCGGCCTCCAAGCTATACCAGGTCGAACGTACTTATTTTTGTCGCAGAATCGACGGCATACGGACCCGGGAAAAGCATAACGAGAACCGTCAGAAAGTACCCAAAGTCCTGGAAGATTATTTAGCTAAATGGGTCGTGATTTAAGGCCAGCTTGGATACGTTCCTCCTTATTCCCGATTCCGTACGTATGCGTAATACCTCCTTATTAACTCCGGCAGCCGCAAACGGCTAAGAAAAAAATAGATAACGCAAATTTTTTTAACGTTATTATAAAATTAAAACTTTTAAAAATCGGGCTATTAATTATCGGCGTTTGAACGGGGTTACCGAAACCGTATATACCGTATTATTCGATCACTTAGCCTTACCGGAGATACGGAAAATATATTCCCGGAATAAATATAATGCGGATAAGTTCGGAATAATAAAGGGCATAAGAAAAAATTTTTTTGTGCTTAATAAAACCTTTAAAAAATTTATCTTTTTAAAAGATACTTTTAAACGTACCTGGATATCCGTTATAACCTGTATTAACGCAGATAGGCGCGTTTTCCCTCCGTTAATCATATTTAACGGCGTTAATATATAATAATAATAATTTTCCGATACGGAGGATTAATTATATAAAAATTGGTACTTTACGACATCTTTAAATGGCTGGATTAATACCGATATTAGATTAAAATAATTGCAAAAGGTATTTATCCTTTATATTAAACCTATTAACCTGCGGGAATAAAGGTTTTTTATTATCGACGGCTATAATAGCTATATTATTAAAGAATTTATATAAATTTATTTAATTAATAAAATTTATATCGTTTTTTTACCTTTATATTTATCGTACGTATGGCAGCCGTTTAATTGTTACGGATCCCCGAATAAACCTGTTCTGGAGGCCCCAGGGCTGCAGAAAAGGGAAAAGCTCCATATTCTAAGTTACGTAACTTAAAGTGATCTAATTGATCTATTAGATTATATAGATTATTGTGATTTGGGTAATTTAACAGATTTAAGAAATCAATATTACATTAATAAAATGGAAAAAGGTATAAAATTTCAGGTTTCCTATATAAATAGCTATTTACTTAGTTCCGCTTTTTAGCTATTAATCTAAGCTTTTAACCAAAGGCAACCGTACCGTTTTCTAATTAAAAGAGGAGTACCGTAAAATCTCCTTAACGAACATATTAAGTTATTTTTCGCCCTATTATTACTTACAAATTAAAACTTTTTTCGGATATTGCTTATATTACCAGGTGGTATATAACAAGTTCGTTATATTTTAATAATTCCTTAATTAATAACCGACGAATAATTTAAGGCCTAATTAAATATAAGTTTTCCTAAACTTAATAAAAACGATATTATAAAATAACGTTTAAAAAATAAATAATATATCCGATTCCCGTTATTAATTAATAAAAAATTAATAACCGGATTAAATAATTTATTACTTATTAAAAAAATTTTTTAATTAAACGATAATATAATTTTACTTATTATTCGATTTTAAAAAAAATTATTTTCGCAGCCCAAATAATAATTTACCCTGGCCCTTAAGGATATTATTAAGGTTTAAGGAAAAAAATCGGAGGAAAAGGTAATTAAAAAAGAAGTTAAGAAAAAATATAAAGCCGAAATCCTAAAAAGAAAAGAAAAAGAACTTATTACGGAAGAAAGATTGGACTTTTTGGCCCAGAAGGTTCAGAGCCTAGAACAAGAAAATACCCGATTCGTTTAGGGAAAAAAACCGACTTTTCCTTAGTTTGGCTCGGCTAAAAAACGAAGCCAAGGGGCTAGCTACCGACCACCCTTAATGGACATAGGACGAATGCAAAAAAGAACCTCGACCCTATTATTGTTCGGCGCCAACCGGATACGGGAAGGAATTATTCCACCTTCTGGTTATTACGGAATGCCAGACGTTAAGGGTTATAAGCCAATTTCCCTTAAGCCTTATAACGGGTCGGAAAATCCTGATAAATTTTTGGTTCAAGCCAGGTTTTACCTTAAATTTTATGAAAACTTTTTGATAAAGGATTATTAAAAAATGATAACTATTTTTTAATTATTAACCGGACGAATCCGAAAATGGTTCGAACCCATTTTAACGGATTATTTTAAAAAATATCCAGAAAAGTTTTCGGACCTTATTAATTATATTTTTAATAAGTACGAAAATTTTAAAAAAAAAATAAAAACCTTATTTAAAAATCCAAATAAGGAATAAGATATTATTAAGTAATTTTATTTTCTTTATTAAATCAAGTTAACCGTTAAATATACGATTAAATTTAATTATCTGGCCGCCGTTTTGAATTTACCGGAAAATATATTATTTTACCTTTATTACGATAATTTAAAGCTTTTAATTAAAAATAAAATATATAAAGTACTTAAAGTTAAATCCTTTGCGAAATATACCGATAAGGTTATTATTACCGATAAACGAATTTTCGACCGGTATTTCGAAAAAAAAAGGACCGGCAAACAAGATAATAATAAGGGTTCGAAAAATTAAAACAAAAAAGATAAAGGCAAGCCTTAAAAAAAAACAAGTTCCGTTTCGAAAAAGCTTAAAAAAAACAAATTTAAAGTAAAATATTTTAACTATAGCAAAAAGGGGCATTTTAAAAACAAATATCGCTTTCCCGCCAAAAGGAATTCCAAAAAAAAAATTCCTTAACTTTAAAAAAAAGTTAAAATAACAAAATAAAAAATAGATAGTAAAGTAAAAAAGGAGGAGAAAAAGGTTAATTTAATTTCCTTTTAGCCAGAATTTACTATTGCCATAATTATTTAAATCCAGAATAATATCTTAAAATACAAGGATTATCCAGTTTGCCAAAATTTTAAAATTAAAACCTACAAATATTACTTAAGATAAACGGTTTCCAAAATAGCCATAAGACTAGGATACCAGTATTACCTTAATTCCCAGAAGTATAAGATATATATAAAGAATAATTAATTTCGACTAAATATTAATAATTATAAATAATTATTCCCGGAATTTTATAAGTTCCTAAAATATATTATTTACTAAAAAACACTATCGGTAAACCCTTATAATCTGTTATATTTTACCGCTTATTATTAAAACGATTATTTCGTTTATTTCCGAACCAAAAAAAATAATAACTTTTAATCCGGATAAAATAATAAAACCTTTACCGAATTAAATAATAAATACCGATATACAAAAACCTTACGATAGCCAAAATATCCAAAGTTTTGTTATATATATCTTAAGTTAAAACGGAATTAAAAGGTTATATCGCAAAAATATTTATGTTATTTTCCGATATTTTGCGTTTAATATAAGTTCCTAAATATGGGAATACCTTTTTTGGAAAATTATCTTTTTATTCTTATAATTTAAAAGATACAAAACCAAAGGATGAACCAAGAAAAAAATCCAGTTTTAAAACCTTAATGTAAATACGGCAAGAAAATATAATTCTAGTATAAAAACGATTAATATATTAACTATGCTATTAGAAAAGTTCGCGAATAGAAATTTGCTTAAGCCGGATAATATTAAAAATTAAAAAATTACCGAGGCCTTCGAAATTAAAGTATTAAAAAGCCTTAATTTACAAAACTTTATGTAAAGTAACCAAAAAATTACGCGGCCAAATAAAGATTCTTTTTTAATATAGGAATAGGACGTTTAAGGCCATAATTAACTTAAAAACCAAAAAAAATTTTATCTTTTTTTTAATAGTAACAAAATATCAGATTTTTTGGAAATATAAGTTAAAATCTTATAAATTACGTATAGTAAATAAAAATTTATTTACGTATAATAACGGACGAATTTTTCGAAAAATTAAAAAACTTCCGGTATAAATTTAAAAATACCAAAAGTAAATTTTACTGGATATTGCCGATATTTCCGAATATAATATTATTTTGGGAATACTATGGCTTAAATCCAATAACCCATATATCGACTGGAAAAGCCAAATACTTTCATGGGAACAGAAACGAAAACTATCCGAGGAAAATAACCAGGAAATTTACTATATTATCAAAGAAATCTAAATTACAGATCAAATTTCCAAAGTACTATTTAAATATCGACGATTTAAAAAATTATTTAAAAATAAAAAAAATCACGAATTATTACTATATGGTTAATAAGATTATAAAATATTTATTAAAAAAAGATATTATTTTAAATTCCATAAAATTTATTATATAAATCCCGATAAATTAAAGGCTTTGTAAAAAAGTATTTAATTTAACTTAAAAAAAGGATATATTTAACTTTTTAATTTTTTTGCTAGATATTTTGTTTTTATAATACCAAAAACTAAAGATAAAAAGCAAAAAATCGATAAAAACAAAAATTTAATTTTCAAAAAAATAATTAATTATTAATAATTAAATAATATTACGATTAAAAACGGATACCCTTTAACTTTTATAAGTACGTTAAAGGAAAATATTAACAAAGCAAAATAATTTATTGTATTTAATTTCCGAAACGGATATTACCGTATTAAAATGGCTAAAGGAAAAAAAATGGAAAACGGTATTTAAAATAATATATGGATTTTACGAATATAAAGTAATACCTATAGGACTTATTAATGTTCCCGCCAGCTTTTAACGTTTAGTAATAATTACGTTTAGAAAATTTTTGGATAAATTTGTTTTCGTTTATCTTAACAATATCCTTATTTATTCCGAGATTTTAAAAAAACATAAAAAGCATGTCGCCCAAATGCTCCAAACGCTGGATAAAGCAAATATCCGAGTTAACCCGGCCAAAAATATATGGCATACGCAAAAACTAGATTTTCTGGGATATACTTTTATTTCCGGCCAAATTCAGATTTAACGCTTTAAAATAAAAGCAGTTAAAAACTGGCTTATCCCCGATAAGGCGACCGTTATAAATATTTAACAAATTTTAGGATTTACGGATTATATACGTAACTTAATTAAAAAATACGGAGATATTATTAAGCTATTAACGAAACTTATTACCAAGGAGTACGTCGGAAAAGAATTCGAATTCCTAAAAAAAACAAAAAAAACATTCCGGAAATTAAAAAAAATAATTATTAGTAAATTAATAATAAAAATGCTAAACCTAAACAAAAAAAACGATTAAAAACAAATACTTTAAAATATGCCTTAAGTACAGTTTTAAAGTAATAAAAAAATAATAACAAATAGTACCTAATAACTTATTATTTAAAAGCATTTCGAAATACAAAATTTAAATACTAGATTTACGACAAAAAGCTATTAGTAATTATTAACGCTTTTAAGGAATAAAAATTTTTCTTTAACGGAACGAAAAAACTTTTCGATATTTATTTTAACCATAAAAACCTTATTTAATTTATGAAAGCTTAAAAACTAAACAAATAACATAAAAAATAGATAATTTTTCTGTCCAAATTTAATTTTAGAATATATTATATCAAAAAAAAATATTTAAGCAAATATTCTTAATCGTAAAGGAAATTACGATTCTAAAATCCCTAAAAAAAACATATAAATATTACAATATAATAAAGACGGTACCGTATAATTATGTAAAATAATAAAGATATTAATGCCCGAACTTTTAATACGGTTCCGAAATTCTTACGATACGGAAAAATAAAAGAAAATTTAGTAATTAAAAAGATAATTAAAGGATTAGTTATTATATTATGGCAAAATTTATATTCTTAAGGAACAATAGGAATAATTTGTAAAGGAATTTCATAAAAACCCATTATATGGATATTAAGAAATTTTTAAAATTATTAAATAATTACAAAAATAATATAACTTTCTAAAGCTACGCCATATGGTTAAAAAGGTAATTAAGGACTATAACGTTTATAATAAGGCCAAAATAACATATTATAAACCTTATAGGTTATTATAACTTATTAATATTTTTAATAAGGCATAGAATACCATAATTTGGGATTTTATTATTAACTTATTATTATTTAAAAACTTAATTACCGGAATTAAATACGACGGAATATAAGTAATTATTAATAAATTTACCAAATATAGGTATTTTTTACCTTTTAAAAAAATATAATAACAGAATAATTAACTTATGCCTTTATTAAATATTATTTCGATAAATACGGAATATTAGAAAAAATTATTTCCGATAAAAATACGTTATTTATTTCGAAATTCGGCATTAGTTTTTTTAAACAGATAAATACTAAGTTTAAGTTTTCAATAATATATTATCCTTAAATAAATAACCAAACCGAAAAATTAAACCAGATTTTGGAATAATACTTTCGGAATTATATTAATTATTAATAAAATAATTGGGTAAAATTTTTATTATTAATATAAATCGTTTATAATACCTCCGTTAACGGGGATATAGGCGTATTTCCTTATACGGCTATATACGGATACGATATAAAAGTAAAACGACCCAAATAACCGCTTAATAAAATACCAAAAATTATTATAATTACCCCAAAAGCAAAAATATTAACGATAAAAATTAAAATAATTTAAGCCCGTTTCCAAAACGAATTACGATTTTTTTAATAACGGATAACCTAATATTATAATAAAAAAAATTAAGGGATTAATTTTAACGAAAGGAAATAAAGTTTATTTGTTACGCTAAAAACAAAACGTAATTTCGAATATTTTATAAATTAAAATAAAAAAACCCAGCAATAAGTTCGATTTCAAAAAGCTTAGCCCGTTTAAGATTAAGGAAATTATTTCCAAAATTAACTACCGATTGTCGTTACCCAAAAATATGAAAATATACCTTATTTTCCATATTTTTTTACTTAAACCAATACCCAAAAACGCCCCGTTAAAAACAAACCTAAAATTCGAAAAAAACTTAAACGAATACGAAATTAAACGAATATTAAATTTTAAAATAATTAAAAATAAAATCTAGTACCTAATTAAATAGGAAAGATATTTATATAAAAAAAATATATGGGAATTATTTAATTACTTAACGAATACGATAAACCTAGTTAAGACGTTTTACCGCCAGAATCCTAACCGATTATCTTTAATATGGCCAAGGTTATAGGCGATAACGGTCCCCCGCTTAAATCTAAATTTTCGGCGTTCCAGTCGAAGGAAATAAACGCCTTTATTATAACATTTATCTTTAAAGCAAGTTACGTTTGTTCCGTTTCTATACGATGTCGCTCCTTTTCCATCTTTTCCTACTTTTTTAACTAGTCCAGTTCGTAACCCTTAAAAAGCAGCTGTAACCCTTTTTTTTTCAAAATGTTTTTTTAACGACGTAAACGTTATAACTTATTTATTTTTTTCGATATTTCCTTTTGAAATTTTCGCTATAGTTTTACGAATTCGTCTTTAATAATATAACGTTCCCTTTAAAGGCGGTTATATTCGGAATTAATGTTTTCTAACGAAAATATAACAATCGTTAATCCGTTACAGTAACGTTAACGACGGGTATAATAATAATAGTTTGGAATATTCTCTGTTATAAAACATTTAAATTCCCCAAATAAAAGGCAGTTAAAATAAGGTAATACCTTAAATCCAAATTTGAAAATATAAGCAAACCGGTTATCGCGAATCTGACGTTGGTTTGTACGGGAAGGGCGCGCCGGTTTTTCTGCTCGACCCGCCATAATAAGTTGGCAATAAGAAAAACAATTTTCAATTGGAGGGGAAAAGTATTTACTTTTTTATTTTTGGGACAAAAATCCTAAAAGGAAAAAAATAATATTACGGATCCCCGAATAAATCCGTTTTGGAGGCCTTAAGGTTACAGAAAAGGAAAAAGCTCCATACTTTAAGTTATATAACTTAAAATAATTTAATTAATTTATTAAATTATACAGATTATTATGATCTAAGTAATTTAACAAATTCAAAAAATTAATATCATATTAGTAGAATAAAAGAAGATATAAAACTTTAAATTTTTTATGTAAATAGCCACCTACTTAGTTCCGCTTTTTAGCTATTAATCTAAGCTCTTAGCCAAAGGCAACCGCACCGTTCTCTAATTAAGAAAAGAGTACCGTAAAATCTCCTTAACGAACATATTAAGTTATTTCTCGCCCTATTATTACCTGCAAATCAAGACCCTTTTCGGATACTGCTCATACTACCAGGTGGTATATAACAGGTTCGTTACATTAATATAGGTATTTTTTTCCGTCCTGAAGCATAAATTCCGTTATTAGTTCCGGGAACATTATTACGGGAAGGCTTCGGAAGTAATAGACAAAACGGACTTTCTATAGGCGTTCGCCAAAGCCTAGAAAAAGGTTATGAAGGTCTTACGATATATAATAAGTGGCTTCAAGGCGATAGGAATATGGCCTGTTAATCGGGATAAGGCTTTAAAAAGCAAATATATAAAAAAGAATAAAAATACGGGAAATCGACCGGTTGCCGAGTTGCTTATTATTCCATAACAGCCCGATTTTTTTTCGCCATTTGCTTTAATAGGTTTTAATATACCTAAACTTTTAAGGGATATAAGGATTTTTAAAAAAGCTTTGATTAAAGTTAACCTAGCTTTCGGGAAAATTACCGTTCGGCTTTTTTTTTCGTAAGGTTGGCAAAGTACTTAACGTATTTAACAGCGAATTAACCGCTTTCGAAACTTATAACAATTAATTAACTTTAGCCCTTAAAAAGGTACGCCCAAAAAAGCTAAGGAAGGTGGAAGTTAACCCTAATAAAAAATTCGTACGGTTAAAAAACGTTAGGTAAGTGAAAGCCGGGCTAAAGGGCAACATATAAAGACCTTCTGCTGTCATTTCGCAAAACGAAGCCCAAGACGAAAGAAATAAAGAAAGCGAATATTATACTGATAATCCTGATTATATAATAGTGCGATTTTGTTAAAACCCGATATGGGTTACTTAATTGGTTGTTGAGTTATTGATTTTTGAAGTATATAGATAGCTTGGCGATAGCCTCAAATTGGGGGTGGGGCGTTGAGGGGGTGGTGCGTTGACCGGGTGTTTGACTTACACTAAGAGGGCCAGAGGATGTGCCTCGTAATTGCTATATCCAAGGAGACGCCAAGTGGATGTCTGACTGGTCCCAGAAGAGGAGTGGCTCGCCTCAGAAGATCAGATAGGTGGCACATGAGCCGGTGAGAGAGTTAACATTGTCGCCTGCGTACGAGGAGTGTGGGGACAGGGGTTAGAGAAGGACACGAAGAGAGTGTATGTATACCGCACTAGAGTCAAAGGTTGGTCGAGGTCATCTGCGAGCGTCTTGCCTGGGGGGCACAACGGGCAGTGGACAACATCCACTCCCTGACCGCCTTCAGGGAATATTCATTAAGATGCTGAACCAAGATGGACAGCCGAAGTGCACTGAGACCAGTTCGAAATAACGGGTTGCGACCGACAGCTTCGCTTCCGTGCACTCGATTATATGAGCGTTATGAACTATCTCAGCGAGTACTATGGTATATACACTATACATGTGTTCCACACATCCGCAGATCCGCGGTGGAAAAAATGGTAAAAAAGCGGTCCACATAAGCAAGACCTCATCTTTGACTATACTGGCGCCGTGGATCGAACACGGAACCTTCTCGGATCATAGGAACACATCATGTGAACGAGAAATCATAACCATTAGACCACGCCAGCCATTTGTTGTGCGATGATTGGCTGTGCTGTATTTGTCAGGAACGCGCATTTATTTGCACATCGTGGGGAAACCAAGATAGCGATCTAGGGCTAGCGCCCTGACCCCTGACCCCTTTACTAGCTAGCACTACATCTAGCGGCCATGCTCAAGACTTGACAACATCACCCGTATTTAATATGAATCATAACGCGAACAGAATGATGACAATTAGTCGGTAAATATCGATTTTATTTTAATCTACCGTAAGTTCAATTATTTTAGATATGTACAATGCTAAACCTCCCTGGGTTACTTTTGCTAGGTTATTATGATCAAAGTAACTTAATACGTTTAAAGTTTACCTAGGTAGGCATCAAGTAGTTAATATATAAAGAAAAAGGGGTTATTAACGGATAAAGGTCTGTCTGGAAGTTCACCATTTGCGCCTTCATTAAATAACGGAGCACATTGGACGACACCATTTCTATCACTTAGCCTATTGACGGACAATACTTGTCGTCGGTGTAATCAGAGCCCTACGTGGTTGGGTTGAAAATAGGCGTTAAACTTGGCATCATTCATAGTGCATGAGCAGAATAGTCGGCGGTGACACAGCATGACCCAGGGTCTATCTAATCGATGAATCAGTCTATCGGATTCACTTCTCGTATGAGGTCATCGGGACAACTCAGCAAACAAAGTGACATTCCCAGGCCACCGCAAAAGTCCATGAGCGCTTCACTAGATGATTAGGAAACCTGAACGAGACTCGTGCTTTAGTTTGGTTCTTCCGAGTTAAACTCGAGAACAACTTACGTGTCCAGCAACAAGTCAACAAGAATCCTTTGTCAAGCTGAAGTGCTTGCGGTGTAAGTATGCAGATCTTGCCAGATATTACGGCATTGGCCGTGGAAGCGGTCGCGGCACTGCAACAACTCCCAAAAGCCACAATTTCCAGTAGACTTCTAAGATTGCTTTCCATGATATCTTGTCGCATCTACATCTTCCCCCAGTGGCATCGACTCTCTCATGTACCTGGGCCGTTCTGGACCACCTATTCAAAGTACTGGATGGTGAAAGAATCGCTCAAGGGACGACAGCCTACCCCCATCAAGGTGACTGATAAATACGGTGTGGTGCATCAACTTCAAGCCTAATATTTCACCCTGGACGTCATCATGGATCTCTCATTCGGGCACATGTTTGGGTATCTAGAGAAAGATGCGATATATTCGACTATATCAGGGTATCGAACGCGCCCCTTCCGTTCATGCGAGTGCCAGCCGGTGTGCCATCGCTGATAGATTTGCTCCAGTCGCCTCTCCTTGCGGGGACTACTGCCCAAAGACATTGATAGCCTCGACTTAGGAGCTGTTATCATGTAAACAACGGTGTATTTTCGTCATTCGGCAAGAAACAGTCTAACTCATCTGCAAAGTGTGGCGAAGAGCGCCGTTGCAGAGCGATTTAAAGACGGGGCTAAGTCACAGCCCGACATGCTGGGGCCTCTCATTCGCCATGGGCTAAACAAGGACGAGGCGTTTGTAGAAGCACTGCTACAAGGGCTCGCTGTGCATATAGAGAAGGCGTATATATGCCTTTTCATCCTACCTTCTCCAGCTTACCATCAACAGCTATCAGCAGCAACAATACCCCGCAAAGATGTCTGAGGTGTCGACCGTCTAGGAGTACTGCGAGTGTTCGTTGATGCAAGGCCATACCTACCACCTGGTATGCCACCGGCTGTTCGTGGACGAAAGCCTCGGGGCAACAGTATGCATGTGGCCATCCCATATATGCACCGCGTGCGGAATTTGGTGGGTACACGTGGTCGCTAGCGAACCAGAACCTTATCGAGGAGGAGAGGCAGTCCATGACGCGCAAGCCGAAGAAGAGCAAGTGCTCCTGCAAGCATTCTTCTGGCGGTAGTAGTTCCAAAAGCTCGAAGGCTCCTCTTCCAAGGAGAGCTCGAAACACTCGAAGCACCGCTCCCCCAAGAAGTAGATTTGTGGGATGAAGTTCTAACGGATAAAGAAAGCTCGTTTAGTATGTGGAGTAACTGATCAATAAAACAATATTGTGATTATCTTTTAACTTGCATAACACAGCAATGGAAGCCCTTAATCCACGCAACGATCAAGGAACTTGCACTACACGCAATTAGTGATTAAGGCGGACATCCGACTAACCACCCCTCTAACGCGCCGCTGAATCCCATCAAATTTACCGAAATCGCATATTAATAAGTATGAAGGAAAGGATATATGAATAGCGTAGTAGTCGAGTACCGTTTACTAACTAAGCCGAAAGGGCAAGCGCAACTGAGTAGTTAATGGCATGGTAGGTATATAATGGGGACTTATTATGCCCCAAATATTGCGTATCAGTAACAGAATCCTTATAACCCCATGCCTGCATCCAACGCACCAAATAGTCTTTCTAAGAATTTGGACAGAAGGTGAGGCTACCCTGGAAGGTTTAGTATGGGAAAACGTGTAGCGTACGCTCAAGGTGTGTCGCAGAAGATAGGATTTTCTATATTTCAGCTATGAAAGCCCAACAACAGCTGGGGGAGTTCAGGGCTATATATATATGCGAATAATGGCTTATTAAGCCTTATCGTTCCATTATTAATCCATGGGTGAATAATAAAGGTTTGGAAGACTTTGCCACCTTCGCCACCTCGAATAGGGGTAGACCCACTTTTCCCGGAGCTAACCTCCGGAAATTCCTAGAGTGTTTTGAATAGGAGGCATTTTCTTGCCGCTTCTCTTCCAGATAACAGATTACCGAGCTCGACCTTCACTTCGGTCTTCTCGACTCCGAGCGTCTGCTTGTAAAAGTCAACGAGTTTGACCCCGGGTTTCTCGCCGACAACGTGGGTCCCCTCCTTACCATTGTTTTCCAGACGGGAAATCCCATTCGGCAGCTGGGATTACTTTCGGCGCGACCTTGACGAACCCTGAAAGTAATTCGCCCCCGTACGTTATCTTAAGGTTCGTTACGTTGTAAATTACGAAGTTTCCGTCCGTTTCGCCGGAGGAGACGGCTGCGGTGAATACGGACACGATGGCCCCCAGCTCGTCGACAAAGACCCAGTCGATATTACTCCCGATGGACTTAGGGGCCGCGCCGAGATATTTAGTGCTCGAAACAAGCGAAAGGAGCCATTTCCACTTATTTTATGCCCCGGTGCCCGAAAATAGCTTACAGATCTGGCCGACCCTGGATACGGTTAATATTCCCGCTCCGGGCCGCGCGGCGTATTTTTTTAATAAGTGTTTGCAGATATGCTTTAACCGCGCATAGGCCTGCTGTAATATGCTTTTCGTTTTATTTAGATTTAAAACCGCCTTTGGTACCGACTGGCTAATGTTAGTCCTATTACGGCTTATGGTGGTAATCGCGGTTATGATATTCGATAGGAAAAGTCCGTCAGAGACGTTATGGCATTAAGTAGTTAGATTCAGGAAATTAACCTACGCTTAAACTTATGTTTTGAAGGAGCCCAAACTTAAGAGAAAGTTAATTAAGTAGATATAATGTATAATGCAAATCGCCTTATGGATAAGGGTAGAATATTTAGCTTCCGAGAGCCCAAGGTTTAGCTCGGCCAGTTTGGTCTGCAGAAAAATTATTCGCTCGCCGTTTTCTGTAAGCTTTAATAATTCCCGCTTTTGGAACGACACTATCCGCTTTGCTTTAATATCGGGGCTGCGATTAAGGCAAAAAAACCCTTTTGACTCCCGGCTTAGATAGGAGACATGAAAGGATGTAAGGCCGAGGGAACCCGTTGACCCGGTAAGCACGACTGCCTCGACGTTAGGTGTCGTTGCAGTGGGACCGTCAAAGATTGTGGGTAGCTGCTTTACGTACTTCTCTAGAGAGCCTCCGGGTCATCGCGGGTCCGTATCGCAGGGTTTGCGTGGGATCAACTTTGAGACTGTTGTGGTAACAATTGACCACATATATAACTTTATTGTAAACCACGCAATAGCGGCGTCGCTGTTGCGACAGAGACATTATTGCGGATAACGCCGCGGCCATTTGCGTAACCGTTATTGCGGTATATAAAAGTTTGTAATTGATGGCATCCAGCCTTTCGCCTTCTATTCTGTTTTGGCGGAGGGCAGCCTTTAACTGTGCGGAGATTATAAAAATGTCCAGGGGGTCGAAGCCACGGGCAAAGTGGTCGTCATCAACGCTGAAACCAGAATTATCGTTCTTTAGGTCCAAAATCTGTAGGTACATATCTTTCAAAAAAGGGAATCAAATCGGCCGGCTTTTTAAATCGCAGAAACGGCAATCCTGATATGAGATGACCCTTTTCCGCTTTCGCGTACAGTTCCTCGATCGCCTCGTCGTACGCTTTAATAGTTAATCGGCGTTGAATTATCCCCTTGCCAGTCCGCAAAAGACTTGTCCTTCGAGGTAAAGAATCAACTCCTTGGGAATACGTCCGAATTTTAACGCTTTTTTATTTGCTTCATTAAGGGTTGGCCATAATTAATTAAAGATTTCGCTTTCGGAATCAATGTTCGGCCGGGCTAATTTTTTTAATTCAATTAGTAACCATAGCTTAAAGCAATAAGATCCCGCCACCAAGGCGCCGTTAATGTCTGGATGGATATTTATCGCATTTTCTATTTCGGTCGGGTCCATTTTGAGCCCATTTGACATAATTACCCAGCTATCAAGTCGTCCCCCGTATATCCACCAACTACCATCGCCCTCTGCTGGCGAAAATAGGCCTTTGGTCCGGAATTCAGTTTGAAGATGGGGCTGGGTATAAAAGTAACCATAGTTCATAGAAGCCAGGCACAACTTTATCCATCCTGGCCAACGTCCAAAAACTTAAGAACGTTCCAATACGAGTTATCGCCGGAAGAGATGACAGGGGCCGGACCATTTTCCATACTCCCATACACTGGGAACAGGTGCTGGATGCGCTTAGAAAGTTCGAGTTTCCGGGTTGGGTTCAAAGGTCTGCCAATATAGGCCACGTGTTTCAGCTTGGAAACGGCATTTAACCCAGGTAGGTAGCTAAGTATGGCTTCGAGCATCGAAAAGGAACAAAAGCCGCTATACACCCGTCTGCTTAGAGGATGACAGCAAGGGTCGGTGGGGATAGCCTGGACCTAGGCGCTGGTAGTACGGGCGTATTGTCAAGGAAGAAAGTATCCAGAGCCATCATGGTCCAGCAACCCAAATGTTCCGGGCTAGTTAGGGTATCCAACTTGTAAGGGTGATTAGCTTAGGAATCTCAAACGAAAAAGAGGAAACGGCATGGGAACATTCTGGGCGTATTTATGCTGCAAGTTAGCACCCTCAGAAGTGTTGTCCTCAGTGACGGGAGCATGTGCAGATGCTAGCATAGTTATAGCCTTATGGGTCCAGTATACAGGCTTTAAGTAGCCAGACATCCCTGGAGTGTGAAGGCCCAAGAATGGGGTGCTTTCGTTGAAGTATTTCTCAAAGGAAACAGCTCCACGTTTTCTTTATTAAAGAGACGGAAAAAGTCCTGCGTAGGCTGAATGGTAATTATGTCTCGTATAGCTTCTGCCAAAGGCCGCTATTATAGGGGCAACCTCTCGCACATGCAGGAAGATTCGGACCCCGGTGGTCTGGAAGAGTGGCCGGGTTAGCTGGGATGGAATTTCAAAAGGATGGGAAGATGACCTATGACACTACCAAGTCTCAAGTTCATCGTTGCTCGAGCATCTGTTCTTGGAAAAGGTACCTGTCCGACCTAGCGGTGCAGAGAAGAGCTATCAAGACGTACGCATTTGCCGGTTTCATGGCTGCAAGACTCCAGAGTGTGTACCGGATATCATTTGGTCCCATATAAGCGAACTTATCAAATTGTTTGTGTTGGAGGAACCAAGCTGCCTTATTCGAGGCTCGCTCAAGGCCCCCAAAGGAGACCTCGCGCACTCCCAATTGCTGTCGACGACAACGAAGACGGGCCGCTGACCAAATTGCCGGCGTCTCAGAATTTTTTTAGGAAGGGTTCTTCGGCTGAGTTTGCCATGATTCTCAATTTGAAAATACGGTCGCTCAACAGGCGGCTAAAAGGAAAAAGGGTGGTTTGACCGGGCTGTGGCTGTTTCCAGGGAGAAATCTGACTGCTCTCTGTATTATGAGCACTAGGGATCTCTTTTTAATGAGCTCTAGACCACCTTGCGGGCGGCTGTACGTGTAATACAATGGCTGGCGAAAACTGGCTAGACTATTCCCCTCTTCCACCGGCCTCAGAAAGCTCCAAGCGTGCGACATTGCACCGGTGTAGGATCCTGCCATTTCACACAGAGATGCAGTAGTACTGGAGTTGAATGCTGCAGTAAAAATCTTAAGTTACAGTGTTACATGTCTAGAAAATGGCGGCAAGGCCTGTGTCACACCACTACTCAGTCTCACTGGCTGGTTGGCCAAGCGGGCGGTGCTTTTATGAAGTAAGGGCTAACATTTTCATATTGCGCTGCCCATCACCTATGAGTTTGCACGCATACTCTGCCATCCGCCAAGGTGGTAAAATTGCTCCTCCCTTGCCAGGCCAATTACGATATGTCACAACCTAGCACGATCTTTGTCTGAACTTAGAAAGGTACTCACGTTTCACCACTCTAATCCTCGCCTTTATTCACGTGCGGTGTAGAAAGGCAGGATGAATTCCCGCTGGATCAATGCTAAGCGACCAGGGTTGAGGCTCGGGGGCTACATAACTACATATAAACAGAAGGCTTTGTGGTCATCCTACCCCTATTCCCAGGAGCAATCGATTGGATAAAATCTGCGATCATCCAGTTTTACCTAGTGCGTCAGCGTTGTCTGTGTGCCCCGGCTAATTAATCCAAATGAAGATAGGTAGTGTTGGTGGAATCCAGGAGACGCCACTAGTACAGAGTAGCTTCTTTGCTTTCAGTATTGTAACCTACCACGGATCTGATCGGTCGAATGTTTGTTGTCACACTTGCTAGGGAGTAGCTGCACAGCTCTTGAAGGTATATTGACTTGTAGGAGGCTAGGAAGCGTTGATCCCACTTGCTGTGGGTGATCCACTGATATAGCGCTCCAGGGCTCTGGAACAACGTTGTTCCATATATTGCTGCCCAACGGAAAAGGGGGGTCCTCTTTCTGCGACATTTGTCTTACAGGCAGACGTCAATTAAATGCAAAACCGTCGTTTCTCGGAGACTCAGGATGCAATGTAATTATTGTCGCAGTCAGGTATGGCTCTACATAACGCTATTGTAGCCCACAATAGCGGTGTCGCTTTTGCGCGACAGTTATCGGTTAACTTCCTATTCTTCCTTGATCCAGTCGGGCGGTCCTCCGCAACTTGACTGAAGAGCAGTGTCGAAAAGGCGGGAACAAGGGATAGCCTCGTAACGGCAAACCATACTTGGGTATGCCTTGGGAAGGCCGAGCTTAACTGGCTCTCTGCTGCTAAGCAAGGTTCATTTTGTTGGATTCGCTGCGCCTCTGTAGCCGTGGGTTACACCAATATTGCCTTGCGACCACGCGGACAAGAATGCCCACCTACATACGCCCGGTGTTCATGAGTCACATTATATCTTTTAACTTACATACTACTGCAGGTAGAATACCATCACAAATAGGGGCTACCATTTCCAACCACTTCGTATCACTTAGTTTCTAGCAACTCATATTCTGTCTTACAGTGACAGTATTGGAGAAAGTGACTACACTAATTGATCCATGTCATCTATTTACCACTCCGAAACCATATCGTTTTGAATGATTGCAACTTCGCCCTTGCACGGGCACAAAATAGTGACATCCTGTAGCAACTGAGATAGCATGATACCGGAGGTCGTGACCCAGTCGTGGGGCAGGAAGAAGTGGCGTGTTATTGTCGTGGAATAGGGGTATCTGTGTTAGTCATCAAGCTCCACAGCACCCGGAAGAACCTTATTCCGGCGCTCCCACAGTATATAGAGAGC
>QJNS01000510.1:0-22011 GCA_004154925.1 Monosporascus cannonballus
GAGGTATGTTCCTGGAAAGACTGTGGGGGGGTTGGGGGGGTTGGGGGGTACATGCGACACCGGCTTGGAAAGACTAACGAGGTCGCAGACGTTGGCCAACGGAGTTCTGATCACGCGACTCAAGAGCTTGCCGGTCGCAAACAAGATCAGTGCGTTCAAGGACAATGATCTAGTCGTGCAGCCGGCCCTGAAAGTGTGTATAACGTCGGGTCTGTCGAAAAAGGAGGTCGAGAAGGCCGGGGTGACGATCCGACATGCCATCACCAAGGTTATGACGCGGAAATCGAGCAGGCAACCGACGCTGTCTGCTTAGGATTCATCGCGACGCCTCTCTTCAGTATATAGCCGGTCTCGTGCACCAGCGTATATGCGGTGTGACTGCGATCAATTGCCCCTAATATAACGGATAGAGGACGAGTCCTGGGCACGCATGGTATTTCTAGGAAGCTCGATAGAACTGAGAGTTCTTGTACGCAACTGAACGACTATATGGAACAGGAGGACATACTGGCGCCCCTTAGAGGAATCATAATTGCTAATATCGAAATGAATGGAACTTTTAACTCCATTGGAGTCGCATTCGTCAGTGAGGTTGCGGCTCCCGGTGATTACCCTTGGGGAGAATTGCCAGGTAAGAGGTAAGGAATAGTGGGCATCGCGCCTTCCATACGGAAACGTGTACATGCCTACAGTATGCTGTGGCCCGAGATCTCTAGTTGGCAGAAGGCGCTGCTTTTCTTTTTGATCTGATGTCTTCCCCCTTTCTTCCCACTCTACGCTCGTGCTGTGTCATACGTATGGTCTGACCCTGACTTCTTCTCATACAAGCACACCAGACAGCAAACACACACACATCCATGCTATGGACACACGTCGTGGAAAATACTCGTACTGCAGCAGAAATATCATTATCGAGACATTCCCACTCATCGCACGCGTTGACCTTCTCGCAAAGTCAGACGTCGAGAAGGGATAAATAAGGAGGTTAGCCTATCAATCGCAGCTCCTTCAAATCTGATTGGGATCTGAGATGGGTAAGTTGATGTTTTATATCTCCGAACATGCATTGAAGGTAAGTACGGCTTTCTCGTCGTTATCGCCGTTTATTGTCCCTGCGTTTGTACCCTGATCATCCTCCCTTGGGCGCCGTTGTGTGGACCGCCATCATTCCTTCACCTCGTGCTCGAGAGACACTCGACAATATCCGCACATTCCGCAAATCAAGAATAAAAGGCCGTCGCTCGCGCTTTCCCTTTTTCTTCCTTTTGTGTTGTCTCGTGTCATTGTCCCTGGAAAGCATCCACCACAAAGGCGTGGTCCTCTTGGTCCCTTTTATTTACAACCGCCCCCTTAGTGTTTCGACCGACATACTTCGACCTCACGCCCAACTTAATACATTTTATTGCCACGCGCATGCGCAACAGTTGCAAAGGACACTTCCTTTGTTTACTTACGTCCTCCTACTTTGACCTGTTTCATAAATACTGAGATGGCAGCCCTTCATCTTTGATTGCCTGCTTCGGCGTCTCCTTTTTGTTCTTCCTTGTCAATCTCTATTCGAGTTCCTCCTTTTACTGGTTTCCTTACTCAATACTCCCCAGTTCGGGTCGTTCATTACTTGTTTGCGGCAATCTCTTTCAGGTTTTACATCATTCCCCTCTTAGTTCTCTTCACCCTACATTTGTATCACGATATCATGAAGTCCATCACAATTCCTTTTACCCTCTTCACCCTGCTACACCTAGCAGCGGCGCAGCCACGTAAGTCCCACTCGGATTTACCTCCCAGCTGCATGCGGACAGCATTAACTCTAGGCATTAGGACGCCATCATATCCACCAGAGGGCACACAAGAGGGACAGAATCACCGTCACGGATTTGACCTTGAATGCCCCGACTGAACTCCCCGAGGTCGTCGTCTACGTCGACCAATTCGGCTCACCCGTCCGCACTGCTACCGAGACTGTCGTCTACGTTGTTCCTACGCCATCTGTAGCCCCTCCCCAGGTTGCAGTTACGACTGTCCAGCCATCTGCGCAAGCCGCCGCCATGGTATCTTCCGCTCCGCCCGCGGAAAAATCCACGTCTCCGGTGCCTCCTCCACCCGAGGCACCAGCCCCTGAACCTACTCTCTCTGCGAAGCCTAGTTCCGTGACCCAGCAAACTTCTCCCAAGGGAGCGACTCAACCTCTAAAGCCGGCTCCGTCTGCAAAGACGAGCCGACCGGCTGCCAGTCCTACTTCGTCTCCAAACTCTCCAGTGGCTACCCCCAATGCAGGCAGCCTTCACGGAGTGACTTATTCTCCTTACAAAGGGAGCGGCGGTTGCAAGTCCGCTACAGAAGTCGAGGCTGATTTTGCACTTTTCGCCAAGGATCACGGTGTCGTTCGCTTGTATGGAGTTGACTGCGATCAGGTTGTCACGGGATACGCAGCAGCGAAGAAATACGGCAATAAGCTATTCCTAGGAATCTTTGATATCAGCGACGGCGCTCTCCAGCAGGCAGTTTCAGCTATCGTGGCTGGTGTCGAGAATGATTGGGGCATTGTCGATACGGTTAGCGTAGGAAACGAACTCGTCAACAATGGTCAAGTCAGTGTCGGTCAATCTCTAAACGCGCTTGGCCAAGCCCGTACTGCCCTCAGGGCTGCTGGCTATCAGGGGCCTGTCGTCATCGTGGACACGTTTGTCGCCGTCCTCGCTCATCCTGAACTCTGCGAAAAATCCGATTACTGTGCGGTCAACATCCACCCATTCTTCGACCCGAATACTCCTGCGCACCAGGCGGGTTCGTTTGTTGCTTCTACTGTGGGCAGCCTACGCAAAAAGTTGTCCTCTGACAAGCGCATCGTCGTCACCGAGACTGGTTGGCCTTGGCAAGGAGAGACCAACGGTGCTGCAGTGCCAGGCATGGACCAGCAGACCAAAGCACTCTCCTCTATCAGGAGCGCATACTCGAGTAACGCCGGAGACGTTATCCTTTTCACGGCCTTCAACGACTTGTGGAAGCGGGCCGAGGCACACACGTTTATGGCGGAGCAATTTTGGGGTATGGGAGGACGATATTCGCCAGCCGACAAGTAGTGGTATTCGGGCTGGTGATCGTTTTGTGGTGGTCACGGAAAGACCGGACAACAGGGGTATTGCGGTTTGGCTGAGGGAAGGACTAGGGCAAAAGCTCTGGACAGGGGACGCATTGTACGATCCTACTGTGCATTCTATTCTTTGTAAGAATTCAACCAGCAGCTTGTATTTTCCGGGGTTCTCAGTTTCTTATTCCACTTGCCTCGCTGGTTTCGCCCTTCTAGGTGTGCCGCGTTCATTTATTGGCCAGCTCCCTTCACTGTATTGTGCCCGAATGTCGTTAACATTCATAGAATCACTCATTCTGTCCCAGGCAAATCCCCTTGGGTCACTGGGCTTCAAGTGTCGATATAAACACTCCCTATTCCGTCCTGCTTCTTCGGTCGTTCAAAAGGAACGCTTCACGTACTAGCTCCTCGACACGCCATCCATGTTCATCCACTTGTTCATCACAAAAAGACATGTGACAACGGCCCATCTAAACACTCTTTGTATGGAACTTGCAAAATTTCCGGAGAAGACCTGCGGCAATAGCACCAAGAAGCCACAAAGCCCAGTACGTCGAGACCCCTTCGCAATGCAAATATACCCAAACATCCCTTTCCATAGGAGGGACAAGAAATCTTCGTCGACTGCTGATTCTAACCCCGTCAACTCGTGCACATGCCACGCGAGCCCTCGGCAGCTGAAATATTCATCCGGGCAAGCGCGGTTGTGCACGTCCCGTCCCCCATTGGCGTCTTGTCTTCACCATCTCGTCGGATGCTCCTTGCGGTTGGGTTGGTTTGCAGAGTCAATAGAACCCCGTGGTTGGCATCAGCATTTACTAAGAAAGTTACTGTGGTCCAGGGATTACCCGGCAAGTTATCACAAACTATCAGATACGGCGCCCCTATTTCTAACGCCAATATGGCATGTCTACGTAATGACCTCGTTATTCACGATAATTAGCGGGACAACCCTCGCGCGCTACGTCGCGTCACGTCTGCGACATGTTGAACTTTCCAGAAAAAGTCTTCCGATTCCAAGCCGTCTTCGAAACTTCTTGCTGGTTAGCAGCACCCGCAAAAGCCACAAGAGTCGCAACAGCCTCCTCGCAACTCGCTCGCACACGATGTCCGAGCCCACTGTGACCGACACGGTCTACGTCGTCCTGCGCAAGGACTTCGACCACCACACGGACCACGAGGGCCGCCTCGTAGGAGGGTGACGGGCCCGAGCACGGGGAGAGGGTCGGCCTCTACTGGGGCCGCTGCGACACGTGCGAGGACTGGCGAGACCACTTCGAGGCCTGGGTCAAAATAATGAAGCTGGGCGATGAGGGTGGCGAAGTCGGCCGTCGGGAAAGGGGGTGGGGGCGATTGAGGTCGTGGTCTTGGATTGATGGCGAAGCTTTAGAGGGGGATGCTTCTGTGGCATGGCATGGAGGCACGCGTGGGCCTTGTCAAGGATCTAGTACTAAGTAGCTTGATTCTGCCATGCGTGCCCGACGGATATTCTGCGCCTCCTCTCTATCTGGGACGTGGATTTCATATTCGAGGGGTGGTGCGCTTCTCCGAAACTGGATGCGATCAATACCTCCTGGGTCAACATTATTTACCAAATACTAATTCATAATCAAACTAAGCCCATGGATACACAAGCCTACCGTCGGCCAGGAGCTGGGTATAGGTTCAGCCATCGCCTGCCAAACAATCCCATATTTGCATAGTCTCTAAATCTCACGGCGGTGGCAAGAGAAAATAACGTACCGCGCGGAGTTGACGCGTGGTGACTACCATGCTGATCTGAGCTTGGAAGTCTGTGAGGATTCTTTCGTATGTGGCATTCTCTACGGGGTTAAGGCAAGGAATACCACTTCTTCGATTTGATGGCATTGATTCACACATATTTGGGTTTGCACAGGGAATACTACGTATAGATAGTAGAAATGCCCGGAACGAGCTGTGGGATTGAGCTCTATGCTCCAAGAGGCGAATGAAAGAATGTCCGTGTCGCTTTCATAGGGAACGGGGCCTTGTGTAACGTCATCCAGCGGAGCATGATTCGAATTAACCTTATACCACACGCTCAGCTGGAACCAATGCATCTGGAGATTTTCGAAGGCCTCGAGGTACCACTCGGCTAAGTGGACTAGCGGTTCAGATCAGCAGCTGCATTACTTTTCATATATATATATCCAACAGGGGTTGCAAGCGTTTCGGCTCCAAGGCTGGCTCAAAACGGGGAGAACTGCAAACGCGCCGAGAAGCCGTACGAATTACTCTAGATCGGAGGTTACTGTGCAGTATCACCGCCTCAGGCCTTCCCAACGGCTTCAATGACAGTGTAGGTTGAATTCAGATCGAGTGTTATCCCCCCCAAATAACCGCTAAGGGGTGAATAACAAGATTAGGATATCTCATTCCGGCCCGGCTAGACCTAATCTACGCACCTAAATGTATCCTTGGTTGGTACTAAAAACAAGTTGATAGAAGTCGATGTCAGTTCCAAACGGCAACCGTACAGCAAGTCGTTACAAGTCCAGCGTCATCAGCAAAGACGTCCCCACCACACGATGCCAGGGACCGGCAATGGAGACTAGTCAGAAACAAGAAGACGGAGTCAAATACGGAAGAAAGCGTCAGAAGCACTATTAACTGATCAAGCCATTGCTGGCGAAGGTTCCGTAGCTCTAGTGTACTGTCTAGTTGTCCCTATTAACCGTTAATTATACAGGCAGGTGGCGTTGGGAACTGCATCCACAGGCATCCACAGTCTTCGACTCTAGTTGTAATGCACTCCGAACGGATTCTCAGCCAGGCGACTTATCCTTGATGGCATATATACGTAAACTGTTTCCCCTGAGTTCCAGGGCCCTAATCCCCAATACCCGAAGCTAACTCCAAAGAGAGCCCTCAACTACCCCGCAAGGCGCCCCCATCCATAGGTATGTGAGACACGATACCAACGTGTATATGAAGCTGGGTCGGCCTCGTCGCCTCACTGCCCTGCTTCGGTCGGCGTGGCTTCAAGATACGGGATACTTCACGATATTGTAGCAGTTCCAGTGGCCCGCATTCGTACTCTAAGCCTCCGCAGCTAGACGCGCAGATTCCATGATGCGCCACCCTGACAGGCAACATCAGGTATCCCGCCGCCGTATTGCTGGCCGTAATACGACCCGTTCAGCACCATCTCGTTGCCCCGTTTCTCGATCACATGGTACACTTCTTCAGAGCTAACACCGTCTGGGATCCGTAGCTCGCACAGGATGACGAGGTGCTTGGTCGAGGCCGGCTGCCACCCGTCCTTCTCGCCGCACTTCCAATTGTAGGACTCGGGCCGGAGGTCCGCCTACTCGGTGCTCATGGAGATGGCCTTCTCGCACTTGTCGTAGCTGAACTGGGCGAGGCACCGATGTTATACAATATCAATAAAGCATGTCAGAATTCACAATTCGCCAAAGGGAGCCCATAGGGATGGCTCCAGGGCATACGTATTGCTCTGGGTTATAGTAATCGGTCTTCTTCCTATCATGGACGGTCACGTAGAGTGCATCTGCGTCCCGCTGGCCCATTGGTTGAAAGGTAACATGTTGGCTGCTCGAACTCACGATGGCTGCTCGAGAGAATGGTAGAACTGTAGACGACGTACGATCCGCCGAAGTCAAGATAGCACACCGGCACTGAAGGTCGCTGTATGGGCACATGAATAAAGGCATTGTTCGGGGATGCCCAGAAATAAAATCCTATATATAGTCAGCTATTGAAGCACAGAAGTAACCATCCTGGCATGTGAATTACAGCATCCAGTGATGCATGGGAAGCTATATGATAAAGGGACATCGCACAGAATACATAACCGCTTGGAAACGACAAGATACGCGACCATGGGACGAACTAAACGTAACAACGGGTTCGGATGGCGAAGTCAAGGGTTTGTCACGGCAGATGCCCTCCACCTGGAGCTGTATATATGGGAAGCCACCCAGCAATAGAAACCTTTCATCAACAATAACTGAGAATATATTTAAGTAAACGAATACCGTCAGTGCTTCATGGAGACCTAATAATGTCCCGCCATAGTGTGGGGCCTCACATTTTTCGGCACTCCAGGTCTGACAGCTTTACAGGCTGTTTGCCAGGCGCATTGGTTGGGAGAGTGCGAGAATCTATATAGAGCGGCCTCTTTCCCCTACTTCTTCGAAATAAGGAATGCCAGGAAAGAAATCAATGCTGTTGAGCCCTATAATGGCCCCTATTCCCTTATCTGACATCAGAGGTTTTAGTATTGTCACCATACTGAGGTTGGACGATACCACGGTAGCAATGTCAAAGTGGCCTCTACTTTAAAAAGTAAACGTCGCTAGATGTGGCATTATATGCCCGAGGCGGAAATTGAATCTCGACAAGTGCCTCTTCTACAGAACTAGCTACTACTCTCGTCGGGGGGAGACCCTGCCTAGCACTTTGTATCTGTGAGAAGTTAAGCATAGTTCCGTGCTCGAGTTGCTAGTAGTAAAAGTTTATGATGTTATCTACTGATGGAATAGGGGTTAGAATAGGGGGGTCAGTAAAAGACCCATACCGCTAAGTATACAATAGTTGCGTAGTTGCCATGCCCTTAGGGCTGGCCACGTAAATATGAAATCTAATGGTATCCAGATTTCTTGACGCATACTACAGTGTCAACTGCAATGACAAGATTGTATTTTATTGCATGCAGGGATTGTATGTACTGTTGCAGACTTCACGGCTTAGATCAGGAGGCTTGTGCCGAGGCCTTGGAATATTAGACAGACGGCTTGAGAGTAGTGTTAGGCTAGAACTTATGCGTGACGGGAGTCTGGGACAGAAGATGGGGAATTAGGTGCTTACAAGGGAGTCCCTGGAAGTAGCTATTCAGTTTTCCTTGTTGCCATCTATGCACGCACTCTCCGGGACCATCAGTTTTACTGAGCAATAACATGGCAATCCCGTCAGATATGGGACAAAGGGGCGACTCTTATACCTTTCGCGCACCCATTCGAAGCTTTCATTTCCATATGCCGGAATGATCGGAATCGCAGACTCGCTTCTCAACACATTCTACTCTGGTCTGCATGCGTTCATTAATACTCATCACTACTTCCCGTTCCCGATATCAGGTTGATAGCACTGAGCCAGAAACCCCTTTTAGGCTTGCTAGATGTCTGTCTCTAAATTGGTTAAATCCTGACCGACCCGTATCGTCCATATTGTTATATAGGGCTCCACACGAGACCGAGTTCCTCCGGCAGAACCCATTGCTGACATCAGACAATAGGACAATCACCGTCCCCGTTGCGCTTGCTCACCTCCCGGTTGAGCCACAGTCGCTCTTATTCCCGAACCCATCAGCCCGTTTTCCTTGCATCATGAACTGTTCCGCTTCGATGCCGTGCTCGATTGCCACGGGCTATCTGCGGGGTTCTGCGCGCACGACTCGGTCCGGTCTCTATTTAGGCGACGACACGAGCGACTCTGCGGAACGCAGGGCGTGATAGTACAAAACCGATCCTGCTGGTGGCTCTTGACAGACATCGCATCACCTTCCTCGCTGCTTAACGTCTTGGGCGCGTTTGTGACGAGAAGGTGCTTGCACACCGCTGACCTGGCGGCTTGTCTTTCGCAATCTTCAGTATCGCTCGCAGAGACATAACCAGGAGGTCCAGGGCAAGCCATTGAAATTCGCAGTTATCGGAGGTATGCCGAGTTTATGCAACCCGATGGCCATATCTTCGCCTTTCGTTGCTTCAGCCCCTTGGATGCCCCTGGCGCCCTGGTCCTTCGAGCATACGGTATTGGTTCTCGAGGAGTAGGTGAGCGAGCTCGATACGCCGAATAGCATGAGGGAAGCGGAACATCTTGACCGTCGGGCCCTAGGGAAATATAGAGGAGCGGGAAGACTTACTGAAACAGGGTCGCTGGGCGTTTATATCGGCACGGTGAGCAAAATTCCAAACCATAGCTGAGAGTACTATGTACTTTCAGGGCTCGTGGACGAAATAGTCCACCCAATAACCGAGGCCGAGGAACTATCTGCGAGCTCCCGGGAAGAACGCGAAAAAGATCAAGGAATGCCCCTTTATTCATGACTGCGCAGCCGTCGCGGATGGCGGGCAATGCGTTGGACCACGAAACACGACCTCGTTTTCGTGGTTGATAAGGGCATTCCTCTTGTGCGCTAGGCAACCGACAGTTACTCTCAATTGCGCTCTCTCTTGGGTTATGGCGTCTCATGACACAGGAGGTGCAAACGCCAGACTCATAGCGCCAGAGAGGTATCCCGTTACTTGGACAAGGGCATCGACGGGGTTCGCATCTGTCGTGGTTGTCTCGGCGCGCGTGACTATGTTCATCGCGCCCATTTGGATAATAAAGTTGCTGTGAGGACTCCAGATGTAGCTATTCATCACGGCGTAACGTCTGCATGTTCCTGTTTCTCGTATCATGTGGCGTGGTTACGAAACTGCTCGAGGCACCGTGACCACCGGCGGCGTGAGTCGGATGAACATGAATGGCCCGAATGAAGATGACTTTCGTTGGAGTTACGCTGCGGCGTCGATCCTTTGGTATGAGTTGCGCCAAATTGGTCCCGATCTACATGCTGTGCCATGAAGTACTTAACACGAAAGATAGAGCCACTACAATTCGCTCTGTTCAAGGATCGTACAGCACCTGGAGCTCTACTGCCGGTTTCCATTGCAGACATAAATTCATGAACCTGCTATTCTCTCCGTCTCTATGGTTCGGCGTTCCTGATGTATGTTCAAAGATCCATACTTTCACTATCAATGGACGGTTGTAGACCTACCTGTAGTTAAAGAGCTTCCTTTGGCTCTTGATTAGGTAGGACTCCGCCTCGCACCCCTGAGTTGGCAACCAATGTCATACTTCCTGCCTTACCTAATTCTTTGTGCTTCGCTGTATGCTAGAATAACCCCCGGAAATTGCGAACAACCCGGGATTCGCTCACTCACGGGGAAAAGAATGCAATCTGTCGTATTTGGCTATACTCGGTCGACTCTATGCCAGAGGTTTATACGAACACGACGCCTCCAGCGCCGAAGGGCTCAGGTGAAGAATCTCATGATGTCATCAGGGTAGGTGCCAAACATAAATTTAAGTTTTCCTTAGCTGCAAGAACGCTGGTCCTGCGCAGAGTCCAGCCCTAGCTGGCACGACAAGGTGCAATTTCGTCCGTAGGCAGGGCGGGAGCGTCAATGTAACCCTTCCCCTCTCTGAGCCAGACCTCCCTCCCCTTGGCATCCGTATATGTGCGCCATCTCACGCATATTCCCCAAGAATGAGGAATAACCGCGTTTAGAGAAAAAGCGGACGAGCATCTGGCAATGACTTGTCCCAGCAGTTATTGTGAGGGGACGAGGCTTTGCATACCCGTCGGATAGCGGACGCGCAGACGACTCAGGGCCGCCCCGGTGGTCCACCCCAGTAGGAAAGACTTCGAACAGAGCGCCTTCCGGGGATGATCGTCAATACACTCCGCTCGTCTCCATTTCCTTCTTCGGTAGTATCCTCGCCGCCACCGGGATTAAACACGGGCGGCTTCTGACACGAGAGTGTATAGTGTAAGTACCCCCAACTGCACTTCCGACGGGTTCTCCCTTCAGAAGACTGTCCAGGGGTACCGTACCGGATATGGGCCGCGACCCCGAAGTATGGTGAGAACAGCGGGCAGCAAAGTAGTGGCTAAGTTTCGCATTGTGCTATTGCATTCCGAGTACAACACACGGTCTACTAGACGGACACACTAGCGGATCGAAAACGGAGATGCGGTCACCAAGGACGCAACGAGTATGGCTTTTCGGCATCGCCTCGTGATGCGTATTAAGACTATTTACCTAACCTGATGGCACGTTGATCATACATCTTATTCATCATATGTAAGGCACCGATTCTTACCCAACCAACCAACCAACAGGCTGGCTGGGACTCGGTACGAAGGTGCTGTATTCCAACCTGGCACCTCACCTAATCCCGCTTCACGGCCGCCCTCACAACGCCAACAACCCGGCAACGAAAGCGACGAATCCGGCACCGACGGCCGCCTCGACCCTCGGTGCGGCGCCGGGCGCGACCGTCTCGTCCGGGTTCTCCTCGCCGCTGCCAGCCCCACCGGTCTGGCCCTCGGTGGGCGTGGACGACACGGTCTGCTCGTCGCCACCCTCGGTGGTGGTGGTCGAGGTGGTGACGGTGGTTGGGGAGACGGAGCCCGAGTTTGTGGGCTCGTTGATTACCTCGGTGGTGGTCTGGCCGTCGGAGCCGGTAAAGGTCATGGTGGTGTGGTCCGTGATCACGGGCAGGGACGCGGAAAAGGTGGTCGTGATGCCGCCGCTCGTGGCGGTGGCGGTGGCGGTGGTGCTCGTGGTGGTTAGGGCGGTGGTGCCGTCATCGTCGCCGCTGCCGGTGCTGGTGGGCACGGGGCCCACGATGACGGTGTCACTGTAGGACGGCTGCGTGACCGTGGCCGTGGCCGTCTCCGTGGACTCTGAGATCAGCGTGCCCTCCGTCGGCTGCGAGTATATGGCCGTGTCGGTCGGTGAGACGACGGGCATGGAGACCTGTGGAATCGTGGGCACGAGGATTAGCTTTACTTTCATGCGTGGTCGCCTCGTACCGAGTCATAACGGCGGTTGGATTCTCCCACCCCCTTTTACCCCGAAAGCATGCGGTGGGACGACGGTACACATAGGTGGGTTAACTACTTACATCTTGGGCACGGGCGAGGGCGACGATGCCGAGGAAGGCGAGCAGTGACTTCTGTAGACGGGCGGACATTATGGATGGAGTATGAGGTGTTATTATGAGTGTGCGTGTGGTTTTGTTTAGCGGTGAACAGGCAATAAGTAATCGCCAACTTCGACGAATAAATGGGGTATCCTTGTATAAAATTATTGCTGTTGGAGGGAGGGCAGGTTAGCTGATTCAAGAGTATAAATATCAATGAGGTTTTGGCTCGCTGAAAAAAAGGGGAGGGGGGGGGGTTTCAGGCAAATGGACAATTCACCATCCTACATAAGCAACTGCGCCACGTCACTCCCGCACGCAGAACGGCCTCGTATTTATATATAAATCAATATTGTAGACGTCGTACATACGTACATGCCAGGCGACGCAATCCACCAACCTGTCCCTCACCCCATCAGAGGAGCAACACGAGAACGGCCGTCCGTGTGCGGCTCGAACTGGACGATCGATATACATAGTGACTAACTTAGGTGGGGAGGGGGCGAGGAGGAAGCGATCTCCGCAACAGCCGACTTTTCCAGTTTGTATGACTGGGCGACGATTTATGAGCTGATTAGGCAGGAAGGGCGGGTTTGGGCTCCGGGATGCGGATTAGTGAGCCTAACGGGGATCTGCAGATTCCGACCCTCCTTTCCTGCCCGTCCCCTACCTGCATTGTACATATACAGTACGTAGTTCGTATGTACAGCTGCCGGTATTGGTATGAGTCCGGGGAAAGCATGATGTATGCCGAGGGCTTAAGACGGTTGGGGAAACACGAATGCAGCGTCGATCGGTTGGTCCGAATTCGGGGCCCCGACGCCCACTCGGCGGATTCCAACCTTCTCATTTTGTCACCATCCAATTGCGGCAAAAGAACAACGCCAGCCGGAGGGAGCCAGCCCCCCTTTGTTTCATGTATCCCCGCACCCGCCCTCACACACGCCCTCCGTCGCCTCTTCCCGCCTGATTCGCTCGCCGTCTGTTCCCAGCTTCTGGGAGCTAGAGCTAACGATGGAACAATATTATTATTATTACGTTCATGACCAGTTCCCGACTGTTGGACTGGCTACCGTGCTGCCTGGTCCCATTCGCATCGGCACTCCGCATCGTACGTGTCAACTGACCTATTATCTGATGCAGACGGCATTGTTTTCGATGATCTTCGCGCGCTTACAAGACCACATGAACCATCGAGATTTCGAACTGTCGGGGAAAACTAACTGATATAAGATATATCATGATCCACTAACTACATGGGCGGTTCAGGAGCAGTGTGAAGATCATGGGAGATGTTGAGCGGAAGGACCTTCTGCTACTAACATACACGCGCCTAGCGAACATCGTCATCAACGAGTGACTATGGTGACTTCTCTCCTTGTTATTACCTAAACTCACGCCCTGAAAAGGCGCCTTGTGGCTGAACGGCTATATGCGATCTTGATACCCACGGCGATAGGCTTGTCGTATGTCTCGTGCAACCGTGACATGGATAACGTACAACTTCTACAACGGATGCAACAACATGGCGCGGCCACTTCCCAAAACGAAGACAGACCCAGCGGGGTATTGGTACTAGTGACTCTATAGGGGCAAAAACAAGTAAATGAAATAGAACCATGTGCCCATGCCGACTTCCAGTAACAATCAATCAATACAGCGCATTCCCCCCTTCAGCAGATGGACCATTATACCCTGCCCTATGTACATTTTCACAATGTAATAATTAACGACGAACCACTGGCGGCTCGCCGGTAGTATGGTACAACCTGGTTTAGGCCAACTCATTATACGAAGCGGAACTTTTTCGCGTCAGTGGCATCCGTCTGCTCTGCACTCGCCGCAGAACGTGATAACGTTTTAGCGACGCCAGAGTAACTAATGTACCCTGTACCCGTTTCTGTGCGGTTCTCCGTGTTGTTGATCTCATCGAAGGAGTGATTCGGTTGAATTAATCCCGGTAGCTTCAGGCTCTTCTCTATGCTCGACAAATTCGGCAGGATCATGGTACCGGCCACGGATGGACCGATAATCAGGGCGAGAAAGACGACCAGCAGAGTGAAATACAGAATCGCATATCTGATTACACGTCTTCTTCGGAGCTTGGACTGCTTCAACGAGTAGATGGGGGGGCGGATTTGCCGGCTAGTATGCCACATGTTAGCCGGACTGCCAATTCTTATCAGCGAGGAGCACACCTCCGACGTACCTTGGTCTCAACCAGAATAACATAATCGAGTGCAGCTTGTCTACCTGCGGGATCAGGATGACAGGTAGCATGAAGAACAGGATGAAATGGCCGAGGATGAAGTCGGCTGCGAACATGCTCAGCTCGGTAATCTTGCAGAGGAATTCACGCGCCGGCTGAGAGATCGAGTGCCAGCCCATAGAGTACCATTTGCCCGTCCAGAACGCGATGTTGGACTGATCAGTCTTCATCTCACGCGTGAGCGCAAGGGAGACGATGAGCTTGAAGATGAAACGCTGAATCGCCACGACGGCAATCATTCCTATGAGCGTCTTGGCGAAGCTGAATCCTTCAAGCACAAACATAACCTCGAAGAAGACTAGGATCATGATGACCGCCAAGGCATGAGCGATCGCCGCAAGTACGCTACCGAACTTCTTACAGCACATGCTTAGGAGAGGGCCTGCGCAACAAGCCATGCCGAACATAACGGCGAGGACTGCGGCGTTTATACCTATCGGTGCTAAGGCCACCACTGCGAGGCGCAGCAGAGCGGGCGTGGGCTCCGTGCTGGGGTCAAGATCTTTTCGACCGGTCTGAGCATTGATGAAGAGATACGGGATCACGGTTACGAGGAGGAGGAGGAAAGGGGCGAAGAGTTCGCCGAAGAAAACGTTGGTCATCGCAGCACGGGGGACGTCGGCCGAGAGCTTGCTGGACGGATCACCGAGCGCCTTTCGCTTGTAGCCCGTGATCCTCGTACGGGAGAGCCGGCAGAAAGCGATCCAGGAGGAGCCATGGGATCGCGAGTTGCCACGAGACAGCCAGCGCAGGAAGTCACGGTAGTCGATGAAGAAGTCGTTCCATGCAAACTGGTGCGGGTTGAAGACGAACGGCGCCAGGATCAGAGCAATGAGTGAGATCCAGAAGTAGACTAACGCACCTTGCCAGATCGTCACCGTCGCGAAGAACAACATCATCAGGAGCCGGGAACCGAAGTAGATAGAAGGACCGGCAAAACGTGAGTACAAGACGCCGAAGGGAATGCGGGCAGTTGCGAAACCACGACCCGTTCCGATGTAGCGGGCACCACCGAAAGAGAGATCCTGCGTGACGGAGTTGGCATAGATCTGGCAGACGAACACCTCGAACATGAAGGAGAACGAGCAAAGCTGCTTGGCCAATCGAGTCGTAGATCGCAGGAAGCCACGTTCCGTCAATTCCTGCACCACCAGCGGAACGAAGGCGAGGAAGAAGACGAACAAGATAGAGATAATACAGCGGTAGACCCAGTCCATGAGAGCGTCCGTGTTTGCGCACTTGGTGGGATAGAGGGGATCCGTAACAGGAACATCCGGGTTGTACTCGCAGGGGACGGTCTGGTTGCGTAGCACACCCAGGTGGACGCAGACAATCATAAACATATGCACGGAAAGCATGATGAAGATGTTGTTCAAGTGGAAACCGGGATGGGCGTAGTAGAAGGACAGGAAACGGTCAAGGGGCAGCTGGGTCCCCAGATAGTAGTACTCGCGAGAAAGCATCTGCTCACCCATACCACATCCGATCTTGGTAGTGAAGTTCAGGATGGAACCGAAACCCAAATCACGACCCTTACCGCACTGGTAGTACTCGCAGTGCTTGATGCGACCACCGCGCAGTACCGCAGTCATACCGGCGTAAATATCCTCGTTCAGATGCAGACCCTTCTGGGCTTTGGAAACGCCGCCGCGGGTAGTCATGAAGATACCATTCAGGAAATCAGGGTGACCGTAATGCAATTTACCACCGATCTGAGCCAATGTACGCGCGAACAAGGTACCAAACGTCTGTTCCTTGCCTGCGGCGACGTCGCCGAGGATACCAACGTTCTCGGAGAAGATATATTCACGGGCACCGAGGATAGCAACCGGCGCAAACGCCTCATTTTTGACGCCCGGGGTGTAGGGCGAGACATTGTCCGTCTTCATCTCTTCGAATTCGGCAAGGACAGAGCGGATCTTTAAGCATTCCTCCAGGTAGTTGTCTTGGTTGGCATCGATGAGCTGGATGTACTCTCCACGGTAAAATATGATGGCGTGGTTCTGGTTGTCCGACTTGCCGTCACCGAGGATAGGGTTGCCGGAGAGCTGAACACGGAACTTAGGTCGACGCATGCCGTTCTCCATGATCTCGGAGTGGCCATCAATCAGCGCGGAGTAAAGACGGGGCTCGTCACCCTCGTTGACGGGCGGCTCCTCGTCTAGGTAAGCAATCTGGAGATCCGGGTACGCTCTGAGAAGGAACTCGGTATTTTCCATCTCTTCTTTCTTGAACTTGGCGTATCTTTGCATGGAGACGCAAATCTTGAACTTGCGGCGGGCCATCCTCTCGAGTTCGCGCTCAAGCTTGTCCGAGTTGCCACCAAACATCTGCACAACCTCCGGGTTTTCGACGCGGTACAACAGCTTGATGGCGCGGCTATAGTTCATGAAGCCAGAAATGGTACGATAAAGAGTTTGAGAGCGGAGCGATGCCCAGATCCGCGTGCGAAGAGTATACTCGGGTGCCGAAGATTTGAAACCGATGCAGTAGAACGGCAGGTCATCAATCTTGCTCTTGGCGGTGTCCTTCTCGTTCTTCTCGTCATCACCGTTGAATTGCGAGGTCTCGTCCGCGAGGATCTTGGTGTCCTTGACGAAGCAGTCCCATTCATGAGGGTGCAGCTGTTTCAGGTACTCAAGCTGAGTGACACGGGAGTACGGCTCATCCTCTCGGATAATCTCTCGGAGGGAGAGGAGGATCTTCTCGCTGTAGTGCGGAATGAAGACAGTGAACGTCGGCATGTTGTCGACCGGAAGAGGCTCGGGGATAGGCGTCGACAGCGACTGGGCGAAGAAGGAAATCCGGCGCTCGGCCTCGCTGTGGGTGGGGAAGAACTCCGTCTTGAAAGAATGATCCTCCTGGGATACGAAGAACGTCGGGGCACGTAGGGTCCGCTTGCCTTCCTGTTCCGACGGGACCTGGTGATACAAAAGCTTCTGCACGTGGTCGATTGCCAGCAGGTGTTCGCGGTACATGGAAATGACGATGGCGTTCCAGATCTGCGAGATCAAGACCTTTGGCTTGTACTTGATCTCCATATCCGTCGTAGCTAGGATCTTCGAGTAGATTCTTTTGGGCAGGCGAGAGAAGACGTTTCTCCAGGGCGTCATTATGGAGGATCCAATGTAGAAGGACCTAGCGATGGAGAACGCGGCGTTGATTAAGACGTACCACAGATACGTGTCGAGGAAGAAGAAGACAAGATCGGTGAAGGCCATCAGAAACAGGGTGATGATCGGCTGCCATCGGCAGAGCGAATCCTTCAGGATCGAATCACCGACACAGGAATCGACCCTCATGATGTAGAGGAAACGGATGGGGTCTCGGAATGATCGGGTCAGATACAAGTAGGACTCGCCGAACTTGGCACCGAAGACAATGCACCATAGGAAGTACGACATGGCCCTGTTGTTGCGGGCAAGACGAGGCCAACTGGCAGTGAAAGTCTGGCTAGCAACATAGCGGCGCGAGTTCTTGGTGAGATAGCTTCCGAACAGTCCCCCTAGCGGCATGACGGCGAAGAATACGGAGGTAGTAACCGACAAGAAGAACTGGACAATGCCGATAATCCGGCCCGGCGCAGTCTCCGCCGCACCGGCGATACCGAATATGTACACGCTAGGGCCGACGTTCAGGATGAAGACCAGGATCAAAAACAACAAACGCTTGCTAAGATGCTGCGCGCCTGCCCACCTGCGAGGAACGTAGGCCCATTCGAAGCAAGTCGCGAGGATCTGAATCATCGAGGCAATACCACCACCAGCGCCGCAGATAGACCATATCTTAGCCGGGGGCGGGAGGTTGTTGACTTGCTGCTCGTACTCAGGACCGGTAATGATGGGAGGCGCATTGAAGAGGGTGAACATCCAGAACACGGTCAGGTGGATAATCCATATGCGGTTGAAGTTAACAATCATATGGAACCACGACCGTGTCTCCCTGTACGTCTTGAAGAAACACTTCTTCCAGTTCACGTCCTTGAGCTTCAGGTAGCGCTCCTGCGGGGGTACGTCAACCAACTTGCTCTTGTCTTCCAGAACAATGCGCTCGATGCCCTCGGGATACCAGAACAGCTGATTGCAGTCGTCGTAGCCGATGATGGAACTATGGTCGCGCTCCCTGCGCACGTAGACGCCGTCCAGGATCTCGTAGCCTTGATCACGGAGGTACTGGTAAAGCGGGGTGATGACGTTGTTGAGATACGTTCCCTCTTCGATGGGTTCTACAAGGCCCTGGCAGGCGGGAGAATTGAGATAGTCGTCGGCGCACTTGAAGATGAAGCAGAGACACTCGGGCATGAAGCGGACCTGGTTGGCCTCGCCCCAACAGAGCAGGTAGAGAGCAACCTGGCGGACGCGGTCGTGTTGGGACATACGGTTCATGCGTGTCTTCCACCGATACTCGGCGGCTTCGAGACTGTCATCGCCCTCGATGTCCTCCAGGGTCTCGGCCTCGTTCTCGGCTCCCTTCTTGGCCTTCTTCTTATCCTTCTTCCCCTTCTTGCCGCTCATATTGGCGAACCCAACAGCATCGTCAAGGTCCAGATGGGCCGCAAAATACCACTTTCGGTAATTGGCATTGTCACCACCGATGTAGTCGGCGTGCAGAGACAAGAGGGCCTGGTTGGGTGTCATGCGAGAGGCCCTGGAGTCGAGCAGGACCATGAAGTGGTCGTACATGTTACGCATGCTATCGCGCTGGAAGCCGAACTTATTCGCCAGATCCACGAAGATATCTTCAATCTCCTCCTTGGAGAGTGGGATCTGCGCGTCCGAAGTCCACGCGGGATAGGGCTCGCGGGATTTTGCATTAAAGGCGGCATTTCCGTAGTCCATGCCATAGTTGGGTGTCGAGGCGCCGGAAGAGCGGTTCCCACCGTACGACAACTGTGAAGAGGGCGGTCGGTGGCCGCCATCAGCATAACTGTTATATCGCTCATCACCTCGGCCGTAGTAGTCCATGTCGGCAGCGCGAGCCATGTCGGACCGCATGGTGAAATCGCTGAAAGTTTCCGACTCATCCTCGGGATGGCCGCGCCCTTGGTTGTAGCCCTGGTCGTAGTAGCCACCACGACCATCGTCGTAATATTCGCCTTGGTATTGATCGTTTCCATCGTAATAGCCGCCGTCTTGTTGATACGGGTTGCTGGAATCGGCGTTGTAGTAGCCACTGTCGGAAGCAGGAAGGCATTGTCAGTAATGGCACAGCGACCAGCGAATTCTGGGTACAAGAGGAAGACTTACGACTCGTCGTAATAACCTTCGTTGGCCTGACCATGCTGGCCGTGTGCATCGTACCCATGGTTGTCATAATACTGGTCGTTGTGATCATCTTGATAATACGAGTCGGTGTTGTGACCGCCGTAGCCATCATTGTAGCCGTGGCCGCCGGCGCCGCCACCGCCACCTCCTCCGGGATAGCCCGACATTTTTTTACAATGCGGGCTGGTTCAGCTGAGTGAGGACTGGGTTCCTAGACAAGAACGAGATAGTGTTAGCATCGCACTCTGTCGTTCAACGCGTTTCGGCAAGGCAGTAAATCAAGTCGAAGCCGACCATAACAACAGAGGTGAAGTTTGGGGGGGGGGGGGGGGGGGTGGCGGCGCGGGCGGTTTGTCGGGATGAACCTGGTGCAAGGTACTTCTCGCAGGTGATTGTTTAAGCGGCATGATGCAGGATAAGGGAGTAACGTACAACTCATAGACTCATTGAAGGCTGTGATTGTTGACCGGATTAGTACTAAGACACACTCTTAGGTCGACGTAGATTCGACGTTGTTGACCGGTGGCTCTGATATGCCGTATCGAATCGCTTCTTATTATTGTATTGATTCGTGGCCGGCCACAAGTTAAAAGGGAAAAAACCCCCAGGACTTATGGCTTGTGACTGACGCTGGTACCTCTGATGTTTGTTGTTCCTGGCAGTCAGAGGTGAGAGTCAAAACTCAATTGATTTTGGATTGGTAGTTTCGGGTCCGGTCGGTTTTGAAAGGGCGAAATCAAGGCAGCCGAACGATTGGCTAAGACCGTGTTGGGGGGCGTTTCCTCTTCGTTAGCCTAGAGATTCAATGTTCCTTTTGAGTGTGCGGGTCCCGGCGCTTGCTTCTTGCCTGTACCCCGAACCAGGACTGTGCTGTGTCTCCGTGACAATCCAACCGAATCAGACGCTTTATCCAATATTTGTTGCTAAATTGAACCTCCAGTCGAACGTCTTATGACCAGGTACGCCGTGATAGGACGAGTAAACAGAGTCCCAATGGCGACGAACAACGAACGTAAGCTTCAGAGGCTTTGAGGACTTCCTGGTGCAAAAGAATGCGCAAAAATGGGTGATGAGCACAAAGAGAGACGGAAAGGAGGATATGCGGTGTCGTATGTGGTAATGAAGCAAAAATGCAACGCTCTACAAACCACTCCTGGACTTTCGACTCTTGACCACTTCTCCGCGTCCTTCAAGTTTCCCTTGAATCGCTTCGCAATATACAAGGGAAGGCACAAAGCCACAGGTAGGAAAACAGTGAGGGAAGGGGGAATGGGAGGACAATGTGATGAAACTCAAAAAGAAGGATGTTCAACTAGCGAGCGAAAGTTCAACGGGTTAGAAGGTTAGGTTTTGGTAAGGGGAAGAGAGAATGGCTGGATGGGTTCGAGAATCGACTAAATTGTGGAAACAGGAAACTGGAAAAAGGAGAAGGGCAAAAGGAGTTGGTGATTGCCTACTACAGTCTAGCGTTTACCTTCTATGTATCTTCTATCTTCTATTGCCCCATACGGGAGCCTGCCTTCACCGTAACAGTACATACAAATGTGAGTGCACACTTAGTATAGGAGTGCACGGTACCGGCCTACTTGGCGCCCTTATTACAAACCCACCCAGCGAGACGCGCAAGTGTCCGGAGGGATCGAGAGATGCTGCGTTGCATGGGGGGGAGGGCGTTGATTGCCTGGCTGCCTAGCGTCCCCCGTCGTCCTCTGGGTCTCTGGGTGGCTGTGTCTACATACCGAGTAGTATCGGCTTATGCGGTTGTGTGGGCTGGTATGCAACTGAAGTCTTAGATTCCACACTACTGAATAGGTACTAGGTACTTAATTGGGTATTATTTTACGGCACAAGCTTCCTTGCGCGAACTTTGAAGTGGGCTAAGGGGGGGGTTGAACATGGACCGGACGATCAGATTCGGGCGAAATTCTCTTTTTGGTGAACTGTCGACGTCGAAGAAGGAAGAAATGGAGTTCTCGGATTAATGGTGTAAACCAACGATGGCGTTACAGAGGGGCAAGAACTCTCAGTGCTGGCACCTTGAGTCAATATATAGATAGGTAAATTTGGATACATTACTGGATTACAACACACATCCTACGATTGCCACACGCCTGGAAGGCAAAAAAGTAGGAGCACATATATACAAAGGTACCTACAGTGAAGTCTTACTTGGCGGTAGGAGTTTCGTTTTGCTAAAAATGGGTTTGAAGCCATTCCACTCCGGAGCTCCTGGCAGAAGGCGAGAGTGGAACCCGGAGCAACTGTGTATCGGGAAACCAGCAATAGCGCCATCTAGTCACCTGTTCCGTGGCTTCCGTCTCCTGCCAAGGCCTGCCCTTCATGAAAGTAACCACCGTATTTTGGTCTTTTTATGCCTGCCCGCTGAAGCAGGTACTGGAGATTCTTACCAAGCATGTAAGGCTGGCAGGAAGCTTTTACGATATGTGTAGTTTGAAATGTCATGTCTAGTTTCGTATGTGGCTAGTACGTACGCATACAGACTGGACAGCTGGGAATTGATGCGGAATAGGAAAACGAAAATCAGGTTTCTTGCAGTGGGGGGGGGGGGGGGGGGGGGGGGGGGGGGGGGGGGGGGGGGGGGGGGGGGGGGGGGGGGGGGGGGGGGGGGGGGGGGGGGGGGGGGG
>QJNS01000731.1:0-21802 GCA_004154925.1 Monosporascus cannonballus
CCCCCCCCGCCCCCCCCCCCCCCCCCCCCCCCCCCCCCCCCCCCCCCCCCCCCCCCCCCCCCCCCCCCCCCGAAGTTACTCTCTCGAATCTGGAGGATATTTCCGGGTTCAGGTTGAGATATTGGCTTCGATGATAATTGCCCTCGCGATTGATCTGCCCTGCGGCTTCCAGTCGAAGCCAGGGAGAGTTCGGGACTCTATGTAGGTAGGGACAGGTGACTGGATCTGAAGTCGACCGGGTTGCAAGTGACTCGGCGTGGGCCTAGGTTCTAACGTTAAGGATGAAGTTCGAAATCTGTGCAGTATGTTCCTGTAAGATAAGCTGCCAATTAAGAGCACGAAGGGCGAGAAGTCTCGATCGTCACGAGCTTGGGGGTTGCTTCAGAAAACATGTAAGTGGAAGGCTGAAACAGGGAGTTGATATTACGATAGAAGTAAGAATTCAGTTGAACGGCGGTTCGGTTACTCGGTGAGAATGATAATTATTGGGCATGCACAAGCAGATGTTGTAAGTGGTACATCCCGATACAAGCATGCTCCGCACATGGTGGGATTGTCTTGGCGTCTATGTGCATCTCATGTGCTTCGTACTAGAGCCCCACCAATAGAGGCCCACCTCCCGAAAGCCTGGGGAACCAATGACGTCCTCTGAGTTGCTACGGTGAAAGCCAAATGCATAAAAAGAGGGAGATAGTATTGGTTTAAGGAGATATTCATCAGAAGTAGCAAGATAAGCTTCTATCTCGTAATTTCCAGTCTATACTAAGAACGCTAGACAGGCATCCATTGCTCAACTACCTTCTCTCTGTTTCGTCGCCATGACCGCATTATGAATCCCTATTACAGGGAGCCGGGATTCACCACCCGCCATTCTGGAAAGACCAAACCCTCGGACGAGTCTGGGAACGGTCCAATGTGAGGCTTTACAAGTTCGAAAAAGACCTTGTATGCATCTCCGTTGAAGTGCAGACCATCAGGCAGGAGAGTCTCAAGTGCGCCTCGTTTCCCCCCTTCGGGGTAGCCCAGAGGGGGTCCGCTGGCATCGAAGTCTGGGGTCATGGAAATAGCTTTATCCATGATTCCCTTTTGCAGGTCGACCAAAACGACGCCTGGGACATTGCCTGCCACGTCACGAGCGGCCTGAGAGTACGCCGCACTAACAGCGGCATGGCGGGTAACCTGCTTGTGTCCATATTCCAAGTCGAGCTCGGTCAGACGGATCTCATCCAGCGGTGGAGGCGTCACGAGCAGGATCTTAGGGTTGTGAGCCTTGATGCGTTCATATGTGATGATTTTGGTTAGGTTTTCCTTATACTGTTCGATAGGAACGCCCTGCGTGTTGGTAGGGATGGGAAGCGCAGCGTCGTTTGCACCCAGAAGGACAACCTACAGTAGCCGCGGTCAAAAATACGTCACGAAATCATACCCAGTTAACCCGGGCGAAATGCGGATAGAAAGTGTATTAGCACATACCAGGTATTCTATTCTGGGACCGGATTCACACAACGGCGGAAATATCTCCGGTAGGATTTGAAGAACGTTCTTCGTATTATAGCCCGAAAAGCCTCGGTTCACCACGTCGAGGCGTCGGATACAGTCTATCTGGCTTCAGCACATACCGAGTTTTGATCTGGCTGGGTAGCTTCACGCACAGTCTTGAAGAGCACCTTGAAATGAGAAGCCATCCTCGACTCTGCTAGACTGCTGGAGGAGCGAATCACCAAAGAGGACCACCTGATTGTATGGTTTCTGTGCCGGCTCGGCGTTAGCTTGGGAATTCCTCGGAGTCTGGTACTAAGTCAAAAGCCAATCACTTACGGCCATGGCGTAGGCGTCCAGAAGATATAGCCGCCCTCAGTTGCGGTAGAAGAAGCTGCAAATAGGGCAAAAACACAAAAAAACAAACACAAAAAGGCTGACAACGAGGAGAGTCACAAATGGTCGAGCGGAAAGAAGAAGCGGCTTTTAATAGTAATTGCATGCTGTCCCGTCGAGAGGTCCAATAATGGGCTTAGTTGCGGCGGAGAACTAGCTCCTGAGGCATATACACCCACTATCACCCGCAACAGTACGGGACCAACGCAGTGGAGCCACCTTTTTCACCAGCGTCAGTAGGTACGAGACATGTGGGAAAGGTTAATACGGCAAGAATAGAACTCCATCTTTTACTCTTAACTACTTGGGCATATATATATACTCATCGGCCCACCCCACTGCTGCTATACGTTCGCCGGTGAAGACATTTTGGGGGGGGTTTTCTACTGACCTCAGGTTTCTAGAGTATATGATTTATAGAGGGGCAATTGGGGGGTCACCATTGCAGGGGTCACACATTAGCCGCAGCAGTTAAGGTTATCGAGCGCCCATGATTGGCTTCTCGTCTTATCACGCTAATCCTTGTCGGCAAAACTTCACCCGACTAAATTTTGAGCTACGAATTGAACTTTTTATACCATCTCGAATCCATCGCAGCCAGGTCAGATATTGGACCGGGCGAACACGTCGCGTTCATCCTTTGGTGCCATTTGGTTTCATGGACGGTAAACGGCAACGAAGAACCGAAAGATGACGACGGCCTTGGCTGCGCAGCTTGCGCAGATTGCTGCGAAATCGAAATCGTCGCTCGACGTGAAGGCACAGAAAGCCGCCCATTCGAAGTCCTTGATCTTCGAGCCCCGAGTCGCGGCTTCGCAGAACTTCCAGACTCTTTACAGTATTTGCCGCGAGGGCTTCGAAGACTTGTGCAGTATAGATCCCCGCTTCGCCTACTTCGGGAAGACGATATTCAGCGAGCAGAGTCAGAATGAGGACCGGACACAGATGACCACCGCTGAGAATGCGGAACTGGACAAGAAGATCGAATCGTTCCTACGACTTGTCGGCGCGCGGTTGAGGTTGATGCCGGCGATAAAGGCCATTGAGTGGCTTATAAGGAGGTTCAGGTAGGCTTGCGCTCCTTCATATCCCCCTTTTGTAGAGCAACAGCTAAGCACCCCTGGTCAGGATCCATGAATACAATACGGCAATCCTCATATCAACATTCTTGCCTTATCACACTATTCCGGCATTCAGGACTCTTATGTCGATTCTTTCCGCTGATAATCTCCCACCCCTGTATAAGTTTCTAGACCCTTACGTTCGATCTTTGACCCAACTCCCACGAGCTGTGCTTGTCCACCGAGCTATACACCATCCAGATCTCCTCACAGCCATCTCAGTCTATACCCTGGACTGTTGCAAGTCCCAGCAACATTATCCTGCTTTGATATCGTTCTGGGGCGGAATCGCCACAGAATCAGTGAGTGGCATGATCGACCGAATGCGATCTGGCCGCCGAAACATCCAAAGCAGTAATGATCAGACGTTGCTGCACCGAATCGGTCCTATTCTAAGCGATGCTTTGGTCATGGACAAGGCGCCCGATTTGCAGATCGCCTGCTATATGGTACTTGCCGTCTTCGTCGCCAAAGGCGATTTAGAAGACGGTGCTATTAGCGCCCTGATGGAGCAGCTTGTTGCCGGCTGGACCACCGAGTCCCTACGCCCGGGCCTTGTATGCCTCTCCATGCTCGCCCACTACAGATCAGCAAAACAGTTATCCGGCAGGGTCACCAGGGCCTTGCTGAAGGTCCAGGGTCTTCCCGACCTTCTTTTGGGTATTGGGAAGGAACACAATATCGGAAAACTAGCAAATGGCCTATGTCTCGCGCTAGTCGATAGGATATCTAGGAAAGGCGATGCCAAAGGTCTTCCTGTTATCGAGTCTATTCTCTCGCAGCAGGTCCTGAACGAAGCGCAAACGGCAGTCCTGTTCAAGTTTCTCCTCTTGGCTGCCCACAAGATAGATGATGAAGTTGATCCACAGGGCGCCGTACGGAAGGCTCTTGCGTCGACGATTATCGGGCTTACAAGAGCGGACACTGCATCCCGTGACGTCTTCACCAAGGTCATCTCTGACACGGATGTCGATGTGGACGCTTTAGAGCTGAGATTAGACGCCGAAATTCGACCAAAAGCCATTACAGGTCAGCCCAGCGATGACGTGGTAATGAAAGATGAGGGAGACGCGTCACCGGATTCCGAGGATTTTCCCGCCGCCCTTCAGCGTGCTGGTGCTTTACAAACCGAGCCAACGGATTCATGTCTCCAGTCTTTCCACTCGGACATCTTCATGGAATTGTGTGCGGTCTTCATCTCCTCAGTACCTCGACCCGAGGACGTTGCATCTTTCAACCAGATTGCGCCATTACAGCGGACTCAAGCTAGCAAATCCCCGTTTTACTTTACGTTCTTGATGCGCGTCTGGTCTGGGCCCTACCCAACGCTCGCTCGCGTTGGCGCTCTGGATATGGCTAAAGATCGCCTGAAGCAGGAAGACTGTGCGGGCATAGACTTCCAAGCCATCCTTCCTTACTGCATTGTTGCTCTCAATGATGCCTCTAGAAAGGTTCGACGCGCTGCCGCGGACCTATTAGCTGTGCTCGAGAACTTCCACGAGCAGCTCAAGAGTAAATCAGATGAATATGTCCGATGGGGTCACGATCGAATATACGACAATATGAAATCGGTCGAGTGGATGAGCCCAGAAGTCAGTCGCAAGTTTATGCGTCTCGTCATCGTCCCCTCCCTAGAAGAATGTGTCCTCAACGCGGACCACGTCCTTGTAGTGGTGCAGAATGCTTTGAACAGCAGTTCTAGGGCGCCACACGACGGAGCTGAAAAGGATAAGAAGCACCATCTGTCTCACGGGACACGACTTTCAATCTTGACGTTCCTAGCTTCCCACATCGTTAACACTCCTCTCCTAACCGTCAAGCTGCGACTACTCACACCTTTGAACCAAATCAAGAGCATTTCGGGCACATGCCCTACCCAACTCCTCCTCCCACTATTGAGTTGGTGGTCGTCACTCTCTCCCGATGAGGTCAGGCGTCTTTGCGCTGCAGAGAAAATTGATGAGTCGGCCGTAGACCAGAGCACCGCCGAAGTGTTACTCGCTAATGAGAAGTCTGGCCTGGAGTTTGTGCTAGGCAGTATAGAGGCATGCAGACTCGAGGCAAGGCCAGGTCTGCTCCACGCTCTATTCCTCCGTATTCAGAAGATATGGTCATCAATGAAAACAGAGACAAAACATGTAGTCGCTCAGCGCATGCTAGATCTGACTCAGAAGGGCTGGTCAGAGGACTGCAGTCCTGCCTCCTCAGAGGCGGCAGACCTCTTAAAGAGTGTAGAGCTCAACACAGACATCCTTCTCTTCTTCCTAGAGAGTTTAGAACCCACGGCGAAGATGGCTACCGAGCCATCACCGAACAAGCGGCGAAGGACCAGCTCGTCTGACACTCATCGTGGCGTCAGCACACAAGCAACACCGGAGCTGGCATCTGCACTAAAGCAAGTGACGTTTGTTCTACAGCTTGTGGAAGGGTCTAGCCCGGAGGACCATCCACAATTGCTCAATGCTCTCTTCAATACCCTCTCAGAACTCCAGCACTTCAGAGCACTTGTTGGGTCAGAGCTAGGCTACCTACAAAATCTGGTGCTACGGAGTCTCCTTGCTATGGTGCCAGCGTATAAGAACAACAAGGAGCTTAAGATTGATCGCTCGGGGGGGCATGGTGATCTGCTTGTTAACTGCATTCAGAAGTCTTCGAGTCCTGCTGTCCAGAGCTCGGCACTCCTCCTCGTTGCCAGTCTGGCAAACGTCGCGCCAGAGTTGATACTCCATAGCGTGATGCCCATTTTCACCTTCATGGGGAACTCGGTATTGCGACAGAGCGACGACTACTCCGCCCACGTGATCAACCAGACAGTCAAGGAGGTGGTGCCGCCACTCATCAAAGCCCTTTTGAAGGGGAAGAAAGACCCTGTTACGGGAGCATCGGAGCTTCTGCTCAGTTTTGTGACTGCCTACGAACATATCCCATCGCACCGAAGACTTGGGTTGTTTATCTCGCTCGTTGAGACCCTAGATGCAGACAAGTTTCTCTTCGCGGTCTTGGCGATGCTTGCTGACAAGTACGGATCGAGCGACCAGGTCCTGTCGTTTAGTGCCGAACTGTTCAACTACTTCAAGGTCGAAACTCAGCTACAATCGCTGGTCAGCCTTCTCAGCCTAATTGCTGATGTCTTCAAGCCGAAGCCCGCTCTGTCTTCTGTTCTTCTTGGTACGAACGAGGAAGGTGAACGCGATCCTCAGAAGATTGCTTTTCGGCAGTTGAATCTTCTTCCATACATACTTTCGAACCGAAAACTGAGAACGCAGGTCAGTAAGCTTGCTGAAAGGGACGACATGGAGGCTTCGAAGGTTCGAGAGTTGTACTCGACCCTCCTGAAAGACTTGCTTGGCTTGGCAGATTCGTTGAAGTCATACAAGAACCTGTACAGCCGATGTGGTGATACCCTTTCCAAGCTTCTGAACCTTCTGTCTATCGCAGAATTCATCAAAGCTGTTGAGACGCTCTTGGATAGACAGGACCCGGTCTTACGCCGCAAGGTCCTGCGATCTGTTGAGGTGCGGATTGACCAGGAGAGCCAGGGGGATGCCAATTCTCGTGCGGCTTTGCTCGCCTTCTTGCCACAACTCACGGCCATCATCAGGGCGTCTGATGACACGCTTTACAAGCACGTCGCTGTTGATTGCGTTGACAAGATTGCGGAGAAATACGGAAAGAAAGACCCAGAGGCCGTTATCGCGGCGGCATCGACAATTGCGGGTGACCAATGTCTCGGCCAGGATGACGACCGCCTCCGCGTGATGGCACTCCTCTGCTTGGCATCGCTCGTCGATGTCCTTCAAGACGGCGTCGTCCCTGTCCTGCCCTCTGCCATTCCGAAGGCTATAGCATACATAACGGAGAGTTTGCAAGAAACTAATCCGCACGCGGAGTTACACAATGCCGGCTATGCATTCATGACGGCGCTTGCGCAACACCTGCCTTATATGCTCTCGGGTTCTTACCTTCAGCAGCTCCTCGCGGTTTCCAGCGTATCTGCTAAGCGCAACCTGGGCGCCGAAGCTAACAATGCCCGCCTCCAATGTTTGAATTTCCTTGCCAAGCAAATCGATGCTAAGGCCATGTTCTCTGCGCTGGAGCAGAACTGGAGCACGGCTTCAAACTCCGGTTTCGCTGTAAGAATATCCCTTATCCTTGTACCGTGATCGTCTGCTGACGTAACGTGTAGGCTATGCGAGAATACCTTGACACTCTTGGCCTCGCCATCGATAAGCACAAGAAGAACGTCATCGAGAAGAACATCGCCTCCCTTTCTGCCATCTTCCTCAATGCCTTTGATCTACGCAGATCAGAGCACATCAAAGGTGACACTGGTAGCGAGTCTATGAAGAACATCAACCGCATCGAAGAACTCGTAAACGGCGTCGCACTGAAGATGATATACAAGCTTAACGACGCTGCCTTCCGCCCGATATTCATCCGGCTGATGGAGTGGACCGCAACAGGCCTGCCGAAAAAGGACGCGGCGGGCAAGATCCTCCGCCAAATAAGCGTCTTCAGCTTCCTCCTGTCCTTCTTTGACGCCCTGAGGTCCATCGTCACCAGCTACGCATCCTACATGACCGACCTCGCGGTCAGCATCCTCAACAACACCACCACTGCTACGAACCCCAAGGGTTTCTCGTCCACGGAGGAGCGGGAGCTCTGGCGCAAGGTGCTCCGCACCCTCGCCAAGTGCTTCGAGCACGACCAGGACGACTTCTGGCAGGCCCCCGCGCACTTCGACGCCGTGGCCCCAGCGCTGACGGCGCAGTTCACGCTGCTCGCCGCCGCCTCATCACCCTCCTCCTCTAACTCATCATCATCCACGATGGCCGAACTCGTGGCGCAGGACCTCGTCCCGGCGGTCCTCGAGCTCGCGAACGCGGCCGACTCGGGCGAGCACCAGAAGGCGCTCAACGGCGCGCTGCTGAAGCACATGCGCTCGGAACACGCGGCAGTGCGGCTCGCGGCCGTCCGCTGCGAGCAGGCGCTCACGGACCGCCTCGGCGAGGAGTGGCTCGCCATGCTGCCCGAGATGCTGCCATACATCAGCGAGCTGCAGGAGGACGACGACGAGCACGTCGAGAGGGAGACGCACCGCTGGATCGTCGGCATCGAGGGCGTGCTGGGCGAGAGCTTGGATGCTATGTTGCAGTAAGTACGTAGTAGGTCGGCTGTGTCGGTTGGAAGTAAAGTAGCTGGGGAGGGGATGCTTTTGTTTATAAGATGGCGGGTTGATGCTTTATACATACTTAGTTATAGTGGCAAATGGGAACATGTTATTTTCGAGTTTTATGTTGCTCTTGGTGCTCTTGAGATACGCGTTGGCATCAGATAATGTCACGTTTTGCGACCAATTCTTGCACTCATTGCTAGAGTACTTTGCTGGGAAAGAAAGCGAGGTAGCTTCTTGCATCAGTAACCTACCGCTAGAGATCATGTCACAGCTTCATACCAGGTTATCACTATCAACCTTTTCGTCGGTTAATTTAAACTCATTACTGTGTATCTACTGCTAGTTGCGGTTCTACCCTTGCCTTCTCAACACGTCCCTGCCGAAGCACGAGGACAATTACGAAGGCTACCCATAATTAAGGGCGGTCCGATAACTGCGGATGACATTTGCGTCTGTAAAGGAAAGAAACCGTAACCATACAAACATTAACCGAAACGAGAGCAATGCCAATGATTCATCCATTCATTCATCCATACGTGAATCATCAACCCGTGTCCGTGAATCCGTTGCCCTATACCGAATACCGAAAGAAACTAGAATAAGCCTTGCATGCATGCATACGAGGCAATATGTACGGAAGAATGCATAGACACATGCGCATTCATAATTCCTCAAACCACGTCTCATTCATCCATCCCTCCATTCCTGTATCCAGGTTTATCCATGGCGGGGGAGAAGGGAACAAAATATGCTTCTCAGCAACAAGGGACTACAGGAAGACCGACGGGAGAGAGCATGAGAGAAGGCGCCACATCGTACCGTGCGCTAATCAAGTACTCACTCATAGCACCCGCCCACCTGCGCTAAGTCGGGCTTGGGGCCTAGAAGAGCACCATAACGGCACAGACAAACGCGACGACCATGACGACGCACGCGTTCGAGCTCCCCCCGTTCGTGTTGCCCCAGTACACCCGCGCCGGCTTGACCGCGTCGCCGCCGTCCGAGACGACGGGGACGACCGTCGCCGTGGCGTTCGGAGCCCCTCCGCCACCGTGATGTCCACCAGTGGCGGTGGCGCTGACGACTCCGCCCGTGGCGCCCGTGACCGTGAACGTCACGTTGCCGAACACGCCCGTCATGGTCACCTCCGTCGCGGCTCCCGAGGCGTCGATCACGGACGGGAAGGCCTCCGTGTTGGTGATGGTGGTGGTGCGGTGCAAAAAGGAGGCGGTGGTGCCGTTGGAAGGGGCCGACTGGGTCACCGCGGCCGAGGAAATGCACGTAGACGTAGCGGTGGGGTTTCCGACGCTCTCCACGCCCACCCCGGAGGACGCCGTGGCCGCGAACGTGCTCCAGATCGCGGACACCGCCGTACTGCTGCCGTCAAACGAGGAGACGGGGGCCGTGTAGTACACCGTCGAGTTGACGCAGCTGGAGGTGGTGCCGCTCCCGATCTCGGTCTCGGACGTCGCGAACGGGACCCCGGTCATCGTCGCGGTGGTATTGGGCGAGATGGAGATCATGGGGATCGCCGGCTCCGAGACGGTGGTGGTGATGATGCTCGGGGAGCCGTGGACGATCGTCGATGTCCACGTCGAGACCGACGTCAGGACGTGCGGGGTGGAGGTCGAAGCAGACTGCATGCTACCCTCGACCGTGAATCCCGCGCCCTCCGAGTAGCTGTACTCACCGCCGCCGCCGCCGACCGCGCCGGTGGAGCTCACGCCCTGCACCGTGGTCGTGGTGGTTGTGCCGGCGGCGGTATCGCTAGTGAGTTCCGAGAGATAGGCGGTCTCCGTGACTGTCTCGGTCTCGGTGATGGTGGTGGAGGAGAGGCCGCACGACGCTATCGCGGTGTGCGTCGAGATCTGGGGAACGAAGACGGTCGTCCTGGTGCCCTGGGCCGTCTCGGTCACCGTCACGTGGCTCCCCGTGGGAGAGCAGCCGCTCTCGATAGTGGCAACGGTGGTCTCGGTGACTACGATAAGACTCAATGACGTAGGGGTGAACGTCACGGTGACGGTCGATGCGAATCCCTCGTCGTCCGAGTCCGAGCTAGGCTGCACCGGGACTGTGGAAGTAGTCGCCGTGGACGGAGATGGCGTACGAGGATAAGACACGGATGTGGAGACGGTGATGGTCGGCAGCTGGGATGTCGTGACCTCGTGGGTGGTGCCTGGGACCTCGGTCGAAATCGACCCGTAACCGCTGGCCGTGACAGCGTCGTTGCTATAGATGATTGGCCTTGAGCTGATATATGGAAGGGGTAGTTGGGGATACATACCTGACTACAGTGCTAGTGCTCGCAGGCGTCTGAGTGACAACAACAGTCGAAGTCCCAGCCGTGGTGGAAGTCTTGGTGGTAAAAATGAAGGTGCTGGTCCGAGTACCGCTTGTGGTAGTACAGTTGCCGCTAGGAGACACCGTGATAGTGACCGTGGTACTTCTGGTGCTTCCAACCGCGCGGGTAGAGGCAGTAGGCTCGGTGGCGCCAGACAAGGCCGGGCTGGGCGTGGCAGACGAGATCTGCACGGGCGGACCACCATACGCCGTACCAGTCGAAGAGGGAGAGGTCCATGAAGTCGCTGTGCCAGCCCCACTCGCGTGGACTGTACTGAGTACCGTGGAGTTCTGGAAGACGGTGGTCACGAGCCCAGGGCTGGAAATGCTCGACGAAAGGCTCGGAGTGGGATGGACGATCGTGTCATTACCCAAAGTGGCGGAAGCAGTCGCGGATGTCACGGTGTGAGCCGAGCTCACGAGAGACCCGGTGCTGGTACCCATGATAGGAACAACAGTCCGAGTCACAGTCACACTGAAAGCATTCGAAGCAGGGTGGCTGAGGGCGCTCGACGACACAGCCGCGGGAACGGTAGACGCGTTGACATGGGTCGCGACCGAAGTGCTCAGGTAGGTGGCCACGGAGGTGTCGACGATTGTGGCTAGAGACGTGTGGCTCACGACCGAGCCCTCAGGCGTGGAGATAGTTCCAAATGACACGGATTCCTCCGAAGTAGTTGCCGCAGTCGTCGTCTCGGTGACCTGAGTAGTCTCGGTGGTGGTGGTGGCATGGGCCGAAGAACTAGTGGTAGATTCCTGGACAGCCGTAGACGGATAGCCGGTGTTCACAGTGGAGAGCACGGGAAGGGGAATAGTGACGATCGAATGCTCATCTCCGTACGCCTGACGCTTGGCAAGCTCGGGAGTCACGGGAGTGACAACCGGGTCGACAGAGACAGGGACAGGGTTACCATGAAGAGAAGCCGAAACGGCCAGACCAGAAGACGAAGCATTTCCAAGAAGGTCTCGGGGTCCCATTCCGTGACCTATGGGAATTAGCATTGAAAGGGGAGCGCTTCATGAAGGGTTGCGTGCTCACCAGTGGAACTTTTGACGACGCCGAGGGTGATGAAGAACACACCAGCAGCGGCAAGGAGAGTGAAGAAAACAAAAAGCAGCGAGAAACCGCAAGTTGCCCAGAGTCCGCGCTTCTTCTGGACGGGAGCGTGCGTCCAGGAGGTCTTGATGTCCGTGCCCTTCACACGAAGAGTACCGTCATCCAACTCGATGTCGATGACGCCGACATTGTTGGGCGGATCGAATTCAGCGTACTTCTCGTAGGAGGTAGGCATTGTGATGTTCAAGTCGATTGATTCTAGAGACGAGAAGGTTGTTAGTAACCGAAGATAGAAGTTTGAAATGGGTGCTTGGCGTCCCGAACACGAGCCGCTTTGATTTGATGTTGGAAGAAATGAGAGGGAGAAAAGAAGGCGGCAAGGAGATTTAAGTCAACTGTGGATGAACAGACTGGAGTGAGTCTGCCTCGAAGCCAGCTTGGTGAAAGAAGGGAGGGGGACAGAGTTGCAACGGCAAGTAGAACCAGGAGTACGGGTGAAGGTTGAAGATCAGGTGTGGTGGTGTTCTATTAGAGATGGGAAGATGCTGGGGAAGGGGCTTACCAAGTGCCTAGTAGCGTGCTCCAATGAGAAGATCCAAGTCAATAGGATGAAGATATTGGATGAAGGGGTCACTGCAATGGAGAGAGTGTATCTGGAAAAGAGTGTGATGTTTTTTTGCGAAACGAGTGGATATACCAAGTGTGGGAAGAAGTGTGAAGATGGACGCGTTTCTGGGAGATAAACAGGGGAAGAAGAGACTCGAGGAAAATTTTCAAAGGCAGAAGTGGGTGGTGAGGTGGTTTGTACCTCGGGATTCGAGGTGGACAAACAAAGAGTCGAGGTAGGGTTGGATAATTACGCGTAATTAATGGGAAAACATGAGATGAAAAGGACCTCGGTGGCCATGTACTCAGTGTGACGTGACGCAAAGAAATTCGTTTCAACTTACAGACAGGAAAGTGTACAGGTAAAACGAACAATGTCGATATCGTACAATCCCCTTGACGAAATGGCTGGTCGAGATGGAAAGAGAAAATATGTGATGGGTGGGCCGTTGACTGAGATAAACAGGGCGAGAAGAGTGATTATCTTCCAGCTGGAGTATCTGGGGAAAATAACCACAGTGCAATCTCTTACTTGCAGGTGGTCAAGGGGTCCAAGTTATCAAAGTCAAGGCAAAGGGAGTATATGCAGTCCGATACCTAATAGGGGGGAGATAGGAAATTGGGATATTCCGCTCCTACAGCAACAATCATACCCTGAGTGTCGTCACTGATCTACCTACGTCGAAGTGCCGTACGAATTCACCATGACCAAACTCTTTCACCATGATGAAGAACTATTCAAGCCACCGGGGTTTGGGGGGATGACGGTACGATAATTTATATATTACTTAGTCAACCGGCTTCCTACCAACATAACAAGGATCCCGAATAAGCTCCAAATGAATTTATAATCCAATACAAATCCCGGTGTCCACTTGACTCGACGAATCTGCTGCCAATCTTGCAGCCCTCGGCTTGGAGGTAGTTTCAATCAACGGCCAGGATGATGTACGTTCAGTGTAACTCATCCCGGAAATAATATTGTTTGTTTGAATGTTATTGTCTAAGAGATGGTGGGATGTTCTCCAACAATTTCACATTGACCGCGTAGGAATATTGGACCAGGGACTAGGTGAGAGTGAGGTGATGCTCTTGGATGACACTGCTTATGTAAGGTAAGGCAAGATGTGCGACTATGTTAACTAGTGGCAGCACAAGTCAATGGACTAACAGGCATGATGCTGCATACTGGTACAATATCACGATGCTCTTCACTAGGTACGTAACTCCTTCTCACGGTTTAGGCTCATCTCGTCTCCTGAGGGCAACCACGAGGCTAGACCTGGAACAAATGTTCCGGCGGTGCGAAAACCATCCATCGAAAGGGGACGACATAATGAAAAATGATTCGTTGGGGATAATTTGCTTTCGATATCATAGCTAGCAGTGCCTGGCCCTTGACTACGTGACTTCCTAACACGTATTAGCAACATTGTGAGCTTTTGATATCACACGGGAGCTTGAGATCCACTAGATATTGCACTTCCTAACATGCCATGATAGCTAGCACTATCATGTTGACGATCTTGGAAGACATCTGGTAGTATCCTATATTTCTCTCTGTGAACGTGTTGTCCTCTTCCCTTATTCTCCAAGCCCCCATGGCCCACCACACTACGCCTACTATCATGCCTCATATGAGCATTTATAACCCCTACTATGGTATAACCGACGCCCAACAGATATTACCATCATTTTTTCGCTATAGTGTTGCTAGATCTAGCCTTAAAAAAACTCCTCCGTAAACCAGAATAGAAGCGGCAATATATATAGACCTCTCATCAGCTAGGCCTTTATGGTACCAAGGCAAAAGCCGGTGAGAAGCGAGGTCGGCGTGAACATAAAGCTGAGTAGGCGTGGTGCGCACCGGCAATAGGGGAAGAAACTGTCTGCATGTCTGCCTCCAAGTGTCACCTTATAAACACTCACCAACCCCTCACAGTCTTTATGAAAAGAGGATACGCTAGGAGGAGCCCAGTCACCTGAACAGTCTAAAGTGCTGGCCACATACCTACTGGCTTCCTCTGGAGTTTCGGGGGAATGGACTTATTTTACGGACGAAAGCTGCGTATAATATGGCGAAAAGTCCTTCTTCCTTAAGCAAGGCCACAGAAATACACATGGTTCCGCTCGTTCCCAATTGTCTAAAGTCCAGGAGACCTCCGACAGGCACGATCATGTGCGTGTATAAATCCCACACACGGCTCCTGAACATGCCCTCTCCGCCAACAACCCCGTTGTCAGATTTATGCTCAACGCCCCTCTTGCTCGAGACCTCGCGGCACCTATGGAACCCTAGAGACGGGATACGCAATACCCCGGCGTAGTCCCGGCCTCCCCCCTTCCTACATGAGCCGAGCCCGTACTCTGGGATTCGTCCGAGTCGCTTCGTATTGGCTGTATATTCCGGCCAAGGGCCCGTCGAGGCAGGGCTAACTTTACATGTATGTCCGATCGAGTCTGCTCCGGGGCCTACACCCGTGGGCACAAGAATTGCTAATTATTGATGGGGTCTTACCGTCTTGGCAGCAGTCTCGTCATAACAACGGCCGTGGTCCAGCCAGGGGAGCCCTGGGGGCGTAGGAGGCATGTCCAAAGCAAAACATACGAAATCCTGGACGAGGCCTCACCATCCATCCCAGCACGGACACTTACTCGAGCTTAGTATACTATCTATGATATGATATGCGTGCCCAGGCATAATAAACACATGCAAAAGCCCCATCGTTCATCCCGCCGGAAAAGCGCACACGACCATATAAAAAAACCATAGTCTCAGGATTAAGTGACCTGTGTAGACATTACCATAACCCACCGACCCGCCCATGGCTGTCCAAGAAACACGGCAGCGCACCGCACCATCTACGCCGGATATCTTTATGTACAATAATCAAACATGTACGAACAACAACAGCGACGGGGAAAGCAACAGATAACAGTGTCCACCCTAAGTGGCAAATTGTCAGTGACGATGGAGAGCACACGCGTGGCAGACCACGCTTGCCTCCTTGCCCACCCGTACACGCTATAGACCACTTTCCCCCTAGTTCTGATTTGCGGCTCCTGTAGCCGCCTAGCCGAAAGTCGAGGTGTATTAAGAGGCATATGCATCTTGTCGAAAACCCTTCCCCGTTCATATGGGCAATATAGGAGGCCCAACTCGGGCTATCACTGCACCCTGGATTTTTTTTGACATCGATGTTGGGGATGCTCGCAAATGCTAGGGATCACCGGAATCTGCGTCCAGAAGTACACCACTCCTCGATAGAAGCGTGATGAGCACATTCTCCACGTGGCGTAGCCTGGTCGTTCCGGGGGCGAAGCTGGAAAGGCCCGGTGGCTGTGTATCTGCCGCCAGGCCGCCAACTGGAATCCAGAGCGTTACCCCAACATTTCTAGCCGCAGAGTGGGGGGGGGGGGGGGGTGGATGAACCTAGCAGGTCGTCGCGCCTGTCAACCCTCTGGGCTATGGGAAGAGACCAAGCAATGAGATATTCTATGTCATGCGCCTGTCTGGCCATCTGACGATATAGAGGCTCTAAGAGACCGACATCTCGAGTGACGGCGGGCAAATCTAGTATCGAAAAGGAAGGGGGGCTTAGCTGGAGTAGTGGGAGAATGGGAGCCGGACGCGCCTAACTAAACCGCCGTGCCGCTATTCCGTAACCGCGCCTCCACTTTCTCCTTATGCTGCTTATTTTTGAGGTGCACCTCGAAGTTGGAGGCCGTCGTGTCCGGCCCGGGCGTATAGAGCTTGCCGGGACAGTCGAGGCACTTGATGCGCGGGAGGAAGTAAAACCGGACATTCGGAGGGACGGCGCCACCCGCTTGTGGCATGGGGACCTGCGAGCCGGTGTTGATGTCAACGGCCGAGTAGCGCATGAACGCCTCGAATAGGTCGTTCGCGTATATCTCCTCCTGCTTGAATCTCTCAAGCGCCGAAACGAGCCACGCGGGAGGAGGGGGCTGTGATATGTTGTGAGTACGATGATCAAAACATTGCCATACGGAAAAATTGGACATTCACAGGTCATAACGGCTGCTCGAAAAACGAAAGAGGGAGTTCCTTGAGGAGGATGGTGTAGGAAGGAAGGGTCTTACAGGGGTTGGAGCAGGTCCGCCAGTCGGGGGAGGGGCTTCCACACGGCCAATCTGTCCAGGGGGTATGCCATTGGAAGGGGTTCTCGCCGGGGCAGTGGGCGTCGCGTTAGGAGTAGATGGAGGTGGCATGCTGTTCGACGTACTCGGCGCTCGAGCGTGGGACAGTGAGGGGGTGCGGTGTCCGGCTGGGGTGCCCTGTTTTATTATCGGCTCCCCTCGGAGTTGCCTCCGCAGCTTGTCCTTTGCTACTCTCAAAGTTACCCAGTAATGCTGCGGTTCTTCGGTGCCTTCTCTCGTTAGTTCACGCCCGAACCTCCTGGACGTCCGCGTTTCATGATGATGTATCGTCGCTTCGGGTGTTTCGGAGCGACCGAGATTCGCCATGCGCTGCTGTGCGGCCGAAGCAGCACCCCGCATACCTCTTGTCCTCGCCGTGCCGCCGACTTGTGAGGCTATAGGCGAGTCTCGTGACGAGTCGTCGCTCTCGTCGGAATCGGAAATGTCGCCATCGCGAGCACCCGGACCCCGCTTGCGACCCGTGCCGGGGGCGCCTGCTACACGCTTGTAGAGCCTGCTCTCTTCCACGTCGGTTGCGGCCCCCGGTAACGTCGAAGATACTACGAGCGTGCGGATAGTCCTCTGCCTCTCCTTCAAGTCCGGCAACGACGGACCGCCTCTCCTGTTGATGGACCTCTTCTGTCGCCTCTGTTCGCGTGAGAATACCATCTCATTCTTCTCCAAGTCAGCCTCGCTGAGCTCGTAGAGGTACGGTGCATATTCCTTGGCTTGTTGTTGTGGGCGGAACACAGTCGGCAGTGGGGATGGGAGAAATGCGGCGACAAGGTCGGGATCCTCAATGGGCCTACCATCGAACGGATGACCTATGCTGTATAAGCTCCGGGTGAAGAGCTGCGTCTGCTCTCGGATGCAGTGAGCGATGGCGGTCGTGAATTCGCCAGACAGCGCGAGGTCTTTGGCCATGCTGGCAGCGAACTCCTCTGGCGAGTTGAGCGGGTTGTTGATCTCCCATTCGAACTGGTCCACAAGCGTATGTTGGCCAATGGTGATGTTCAACTTGACCAGTATCCTCATCTCGTCGTTCTTCCAGGCGGAATACGGTAGTTCCGGATCTAGAGCATCTTCATCGGAAAAGACGAAGGGGTAGAAGTCATTGAGTTGCTCATGAAGCTGCTGGACAACCTGCTCGTAGACTGGCTGCGTAGCTGGCGGCTTCAATCCCATGTCCTCAACTAATTGGGCAGCGAAGAGTTCTAGGGGAATTATCCTCTCGTGCAGATTCCAGGTGAACGTATCGCGCAACTTGATCTTTTCCCAGTCAACGTCCAAGCGCACCGGGACTAGTTCCTCGTGCTGTTCGGCCTGTTGCTTCATGTCTTTCCGTTTCCATTTTAAACCCGGTGTCTGTCGCTTGCCCGGTCTCGGCTTATGCGCCGGATACAACAATCGCGGCGGACCGCCAGTTTCAGTGCGCCCATTTCCGTAGCCACTATATCCCTCCCCATAGAGCCTGCTGGGGGGGAACCAGTGTTTGCATTCGCCCCTTAACAGCTTATAGTCTGCAATCTCCTTGTACCGGTGCTTGTTCGTGTCGTTGAGGCGTATCTTGTCCTCGGCTAGGGCGGCAGAGTGTATATGATCGCGATTTATAGCTTGATCGAGAAGGACGCGGTTGAAGGACTCTTTGTCGCGCACCGTAACGCTGTTATGGGGCTTTGAATTTGAATCAGAGCCGGGCGCGTCGGGTTTGTCCTTTGGGGAAGATGCGGAGGAGTGGGAGTGCGCATGTTCGGGCTTCGATGTTGAGGTCGGTGTTGCTGTCGCGCCAGCGCTTGTGCTAGGAGCCGACTCAGAATCTTGCTTGGTGGCCATGATGAACGGTAATGATTGGCGATGGCCTTGAAGAATCACATGAGGCACCTTATGTGCCTTCAAACCCAATTGCGCAAGCGCCTTGAATGGGATGACGAAATAATGATTCCACTATTTCCTGCCTTGCTGTGTCGGTCTGTCTCCTGATGATACTTTACCTACATATGGTATGTACAAGTAGGTAAGATTGTGCGGTAGTGTTATACTTTCGGTGGTGTACGGGCGGTTCCAGAGTTCCAAAGGCAGTGCTCAACTTTTGCCGTGGCTGAACTTGAACCTTTTGGAAAGGGCGAAGGCGACGGACAGCAGACAGGCTTGAACGGGACGGGGAAAGCTGGGGACCCACCGTCGGGGCCCTGTCCTTTGGGGCTGCGCTCACTGGCTGAACCAGCTGGACGCGCTCGCGACATTATCTCTGTTCGAGATCCTCCGTAGACGGGTCCGGAGGGTTTGAAAGGTGATCCGTGCGTAAGGTGGCTTACATAGTACCTAGTACTAGGTCCCAGGTACCAGTATCCTAACATGGCATACATCATGATTGAACCACTTGGGCACTTTATTATGGATATAGGTGACGCATAAGGTGTAGACTAAAAATAATTTCTATTATAGTCCCTAAGATTTCCATATATATTCACCTTTTATGTTTGTGTTGAAGTGACCGCATGCCATATTTTATGCTCAATAATGCTTTCAAGGTAGCAAGAAATATGTGCTTTTTGCTTAAGAAACTTCAAGGCTGCTCCTTTTGCGCAATGTCCCACCGACAGTAGCAGCTGGCAGCCCGGCTTATAAGCCAATTCCTACGGAAGCCTAACTAAGTTTATAATATACCTAGTTCATTTAATGCCCTACATATACTATACTTTATTATAAACATGCCTACTGCAGTAGTGCATTACATATAACTAACTGTATCTCGAAAATGGATTGCACACTTAATGCAGTGGTAGTTAACTCGTTTACTCACTCGGTTAGCAGTTAAATTGGTAGTACTTAGTAGCAGAGGTACCGATGTTGTATGGCAGGTCGTTACAGGTGGGTGTGTGTGCTGGGTTGGTGCACGGCGCAAATAGCAAATCTCTTCTTATACCGTAGTCATAATTGTTAGCAGTAAAAACCCAGGCCACACGGACTCCGTAGGTAGCATTCGAGAAAATAAGAAGACCATCCGGACCGTCATCTTGCATGGCCCCCTACCGATCGAGCTAGATTGGCATGCCCCTCTTCTTCTTACGTATTGAAGCGCGTACGACTTTGATCTCACCGAACTTGAGCTTAGAAGCCCCGCAGCGCACCAAAATTGGAATACGCAAGGATCAATACAAAATACCTGTGAACTTCCACATTCTGTCGCCTCGTCGTGTTCCAGTTCTCTCTTTACCCCAACATTCTTTTTGTCCAGCAATTTGACAGTCTTACCAGAAAGTAACCAAGATGGCGGAAAAGAAAGAAGTCGGTCCGTAATTTGTCATTTCCATCAAGGCCCTTTCCTACTCATCCCCCCCCCCCCAAGCTGTAACTACCCCGCTATGCCAACTCCATTGAATCTCTGTCGGCATTGTGTGCTCGCTTGGCCCCTTGACCTCCCGAGACCTGGCACTCGAGACTCGAGATACGGCCGCTAAGATCTTTGAATCCACCGTGCTGACCTAGAACCTATGCAGATTATACCCTCTCCAACCCGGATAACCTCACAAAATGGAAGACGGCAGCCGCCATCTCCGAGAAGGTCCTTGCCGCCGTCTCTGAGCTCTGCGTTGCTGGCGAGAAGATCATCACTATCTGCCAGAAGGGAGACAAGCTTATCGAGGAAGAGGTGGCCAAGGTCTACCGCACTACTAAGCACAAGGGTATGTACGCGCTCGCTAACTTTAGGACTGCGCTTTCGCTAGGCTTTTCACTGACGGAAGTTGGCCATTGAAGGCTTCGCCCACCCCACCACCGTGTCGCCATCATCGTATGTGACGCCCTACACCCCCATGACGTCGGATACCGCCGAAGCCAGTGTCGAGCTACAAGCCGGGGAGCCCGTCAAGATCCAGCTAGGCGCGCAGATCGATGGCTTCGGTTCCATAGTTTGCGACACCATTATAATTGGTGCCGAAGATGTTGTCACGGGCCGCACCGCCGACTTGATGCTGGCCACCCACTACGCGAATGAACTTTTACTGCGTCTCATGATGCCCCCTGGCTTGCTGGCGGCTGGTACGGACGAGGAGAAGGCCGCGGCCGCAGCCGTGAAGGCTCCGACGCAGACGAAGATCACCCAGCTTCTGGAGAAGGTGGCCAAGAGCTACGATTGCAACCTCGTCGAGAGCACCACGTCATGGCTCTTCGAGCACGACGAGATCGAAGGCAAGAAGAAGATCGTCATAGCTCCCGCTGAGGGCACGAAGGGAGAGGGCACGCCCGAAATCGGCGAGGTCTGGGGTGTGGAGATGGGCGTGAGCTTAGGGAGTGGCAAGGTCAAGACTTTGGAACAGCGCGCCACTCTTCATCGACGCACCACCAATACGTACATCCTCAAGTCGCAGACGGCCCGCAAGACCCTATCCACGATCCAGAGCAAGTTCGGCCACTTCCCCTTTAGCTCCAGGCAGCTCGAGGAGGAGGGCGGAGATACCAAGTTCAAGGTCGGCCTTTTCGACGGTGTCCGCCAGGGCGTCCTTCGCCAATACGAACTCGTGGGCGACAAGGACAACGCGCCAGTGGCCCGGTTATTGACCACGCTCGGTACTTTGCCCTCTCTGCCGCATACAGGACTCGAAGAGGTAGCGCTAACGTAAGAAATAGCAATCACCAAGAATGGTATCACGAAACTTGGGGCACCACCGGCGCTGGATGTGAGCAAATACCAAACAGACAAGAAGGTCACCGACGAGGAGATCCTCAAGATCCTGGAACAGCCTCTGGCGAAGAACAAGGGTAAGAGCAAGAACAAGAAGAAGAAGAAGCCCGCCAAGAAGGATGCGAAGACCGAGGGAGGCGAAGAAGAGAGCGGCGAGGAATGAATGGGGATGACAAAAGTGAACTCGAAGCTAGTGCCGGCGCCGGTGATGATGGCGGAGATGCGGTGGTGATAATCCGCGAAAAGAAACAACCATGACGGTGTATCGATCGATCTTCAGGAGTTGCGAGGGCATGCATTTGAAACCCGACGCGGTGCCCGGTGGTGGAGACCTGGCTTGACCCAAGGTGGTGCAGGTACGAGTTGGGGAGAACGGGGAGAACGGGTCAATTCCGGGGCCTTCCTCGACAAACTTGCAGAGAAGGAAGGCGCCATGCAACCGGAGCTAGCATTACCGATGCATCTCCGAAGAAAATCATTAAAAGAAAAAGGACCAGATAAGTTCTTGCACTTCTTGCAGACTTAGATCCACTTGTGCTTAGGTTACCTGATCGGCGGTGATCAGGCTCCGTCTACGTGTGCTTTCGTAAGTCATTGCTTCAGGCCTTTATCGGGTGATATTTGCGCAGGTTTCGTAGATACATGTACTTATGCCGTAGGGTGTAAACAGGCCGGGAGATGACATGTGAGATGAGGATGAGGGAACGGGGGATGGGGAAGGAGGAGGTAACCGTATGATAGGTAGGCACTTTTTAAGTGAGTATGTATCAGTTGGAATCCGGAAG
>QJNS01000511.1:0-21858 GCA_004154925.1 Monosporascus cannonballus
CCCCCCCCCCCCCCCCCCCCCCCCCCCCCCCCCCCCCCCCCCCCCCCCCCCCCCCCCCCCCCCCCCCCGGGACTGATGTGATTCGAAGGCAATTAACGGCGGGTATCGTGTTGGCTGGTAGAGGCGTGGAAATCTGGATACATCTTGTAGCAGGAAAGCGATGGGTAGGGGCAGATTGTGCGCGACTGATGAAAGCTGCAGCCGTATACAGCAGCTTATACGCCAAGATTTGACACTCGAAGCCCCGCCAGATGCAATTCCAATATATTATCGTACAGAGTCTTAGTAAGGCATTATCCGCAAGTGATACGAAAGGGACCGATCGAGGTTGAAGTCGCTAATAGAGAAGGGTGACGAAAGGACACGATTTGTTTTGATGGAGTTAGTCAGTGTTTCTTGGTAGAAGAGCAGAACCTAATTGAATGGATGACGCACGGTTGTTGCTGTTCAAACGCCGATGCAAGGCTACCCGGGATGGCCTCTCCGGTCGGACCCCAGCTCCAGCTCCTTCTTTGTCCCCCCCTTCCTCGGCCGCAAACGAACCCACCTACATCGTACATCTAACAAACTTCAGCCCAAGATATCCCCACTGTGCCTTTCCCGTCCGCATAAACCAGCTCCTCTTAGGTGCGTCTGACTTGTTAGGCTTTGTTGAACCCGGCAGGCATTATACCATACATAGTAAGGAGTTAGTTGGCTGGCTATCCATTGATAAGGGTCATGGCGCGTAAGGCACATTAGTAGCATATCTTACTGCTCGTCTTTACGACGATGGTGCGCAAGTTGTCGTCCGAGCCACCTCTGCGATATATCTATTGAGTTGGGTTGATTACCTGTGCGCAGGCCTAGAAAGCCATAAATAGACGCGGCAACAGAAGGACTTCGAAGGTTCTTAATACTTTCAGGGCCTTGCTTCAGTGATGAATAACAAAAGGGAGCCTGGTATTCTTTATGTGTGTCTCTCTACCTTACTACAATCTAGGCGGCCACTGTTTTGGTGTTATCATCAAGGAAAAGTCTTCCCGATGGGAATCAAGGAAGGAATCTAAAAGAAGTGCCCTTGGAAGGGGAGATAGATGATGGGGGGAAATAACACATCAAACCACCCGCCACAGCGACGAAGTGAACGCGCCACCCGACACATCCTCATAGGCCGCACGCCGAGACGAGCAAGAATGGACGGCAAGAAGATCCGCACCACACATCATCACTTGACTTGGAAGCTCAGTGTGGTGCTTCGCCTCTCCGGCAACTTGCCGTCCGTCTCAGTCACTTGATTGGTGATGGAGAATGGCCCCATCCAAATTTATGAACCCCCGCTAGGTAAGAGGTAGGCAGGTACGGCCGGCATCGTCGAGATAATAGAATATCGACAACAGCCTGTCTCCGAGGGGGGAATCGACGGAGTTAACTTACCCATATCTCTATGCCGAGCACCCAGCTCCCGGTCATCAAACCTCGCGGGTCTGGCATACAGGTGAAGCATAGCGTGGATGAACCATGATATAAAGCCACATGTATCTCATCGGTACGAAAGTAGACGCTGTTCGAATATCTTTTTCGCTTGTCCTAGTTCTATTTTAGAAAAGGCCTGAAGCAGATCCGCAATACACTCGTACTCGAGGCCGACTTCGACTAAACAGCAGGCATGTAGATAGACCGACCTCACTCCCCACATCCGAGTTTCAGGACGAAGCGCGAGGACAGGAAAGGATTAGCCGGGCCGTCTATCGCACAAATGCTGCAGGCATCTGCTCTTATAACCCACAGGCGCTCTTTATATGAAGTACAAAAACAATAACTAATATCTACACTGAAGACACAAACTCCGGGGTACTCGCCTCGCTCGCAAACCAGATACACGGTATCTACCAACAGACACGGACAGAAGAAAAACAGGCCGCAGACCGCTTGCTCGCTGGGGGCTCACCAACTAACAGACACAACCCCGACACCGGGGGACCCTCCCAGATCTAAGTACTCTAACCTAACCCAAGTCTAACTAATCTGCCCTGCCCCGCTCCTGATCCTCCTTGACAGCGTCGCCGTAGTCGTCGCTTAGGACATCGATACCCTCGACGGCGTCCTCGAAGTCGCCGTCCTCGACAACGGCGGCCTCGTCAGCCGTCGCGGTGTCGTCGTCGTCGTCGTCGTCGTCGTCGTCGTCTTCGGTATAGCTGCTCGCGTCGTGGTTGCTGCCATTGCCGCGCAGGAGTCTGGCGCGCAGGTCGTCCTCGTCGATGAGGATGCTCTCGAGGGAGCCCCTGCGGGCGGCGGCGTCGAGGGCGAGGGCGGCGCGGCGGCCCTGCTCGATGAGGCGCTCGACGCGGAGGCGGTTGGCCACGAATTTGAGCTTTGGGAAGGCGCTCTGGCGGCCCTCGTGGATCATGCGCGCGAGGCGGTCCGGGTCCGGGTCCGACAGGATGCTGACCAGGTCGTCCGGGCGGCCCTGGGGCCAGATGGTCACGGTGCCGCCGAACTGCTGCAGCCAGAGCTGCGACCAGTCCTGGCCGAGGGGCCGCGGCAGCAGCTCGAGGTGCCGCAGCACGCGCAGCCACTTGTTGAGATCGAGCTTGATGTACTGCTCCGTGGCGGAGCCGAGGAAGCCGCCGCGCCAGCCGCGGCCGCGCCGGTGCGTGACGGGCGAGCCCACGGTGCCGCGCGACGAGAAGAAGAAGAGCGAGATGTGCGGGTTGACCTGGCTGACGATGGTGAAGTTGACGTTGAAGTGCAGGTTCAGCGCCTTGATGGGAATGTCGGTCCGCAGGCTGCCGTCCTTCCACTTGTGCCCGAACGAGTAGGGCGACAGGCTGCCGTCCCCGTTCTTCATCATGAGGACGACCGGGTTCAGGATACCGGGCACGGCGGCTGACGCGACGACGGCGGACCATATGACGCAGTCCGGGCTCGTGAGGTAGTTGCAGAGGATCGTGGGCGAATGGGGATCGGCCGGGACGCAGGATACGTTCAAGATACGGCCCGTACGCTCGTAGGCCTCCCTGAATGTCATGGAACCGCGTGTAAACCACGAACACTGGCGAGCCCAGTCGATCGAGTCGAATCTCGCACCGGTCTTCCACCACCGTGGGAACCATGTCGTGATGGGCTCTGAACAGGCCTTGATCTTGTGAGCTAGTGCTGGAACTAGCAGCTGTTTTAACTCGTCGTTCGTGCGCGTAGCAACGAGAGCGGCTATCAAGGCACCGCCACTCGTCCCGGTGATGATGTCCGGCACCAAATCCGCCTCGAGTAAAGCCTTGATAACTCCGAAGTGGTAGTACGCCAGTGTAGCACCCCCAGACAGGCAGAGCGCGCTACGCCCATAGTTGGCATGCAGCCGTTTGAATAACGCGCGCTTCTCCTCCACGGAGAAATGATCCGTGTGGACTAAGTAGCGGACGCTCTTCTCCACTGCACTGAGATCAGCATCAGCCCTCGGGAGGATGACCCTGACGACCAAGCTTACCTCCATCGACAAAGTTTTGGACCAGGTTTTTTGTGCCGTAGTATGTTTGGCTATACAGCCTCGGGTTCTCCACACCCACGAAGTTGTTCTTTACACAGGCCTCGACGAGGGCCTTGAGGTTCTCTGCAGCTTTCTTGCCGTCGGCCCCTTCCATATTCTTATTCTTGTAGCCGGGGGCGCCCGAGTCTCTCGCGTCATACGCCTCGGCCGCCCTGCGGCACTCGCGGATCTGCTCCCAGACGCGACGGACCGTCTTGGAGTCGTAGTACGCGTACTCGTCCTCCTCTTTCCACTGCTCGTTACCCAGGAAGGCATCGAGCTCCTTGGCCGCCTTTACCCAATCCCGGTAGCTGCTCGTGGCGCGCATGTTCCTGCGAAGCCTCTCTCTCCTGCCGCGCCAGGCGACGAAGTGCTCGTAGAGGAATATGTAGAATCTCGTACAGAGGTACGCGATGCCCAGGCCGACAATCCACATGCAGACGACGAAGAGGAAGGGCCATTTGAGGAGCCCGTATAGGTAGCCCTCGCGGGTTTCGTCAACGGTGCGCCGCCCCGCGAGTGTTCTCTTCCTTCTCCGGCGACGTCCGTTCTTGGAGACCCTCTCGTTTACCGGTGCCCAGTCATTCTGCGCGGATATGAACATACCACGTTGGCGCGCACCCTGGCCACCAGTGGCAGCCGTCGCATGTTCGGACGGGCTAGCGGCATCGAGACTAGATGTGCTTTGGACGGTGGTGCTGCGTAGCGATGAGCCATCACAGGCAGCGGAGGAATGGGCGGGTTCGGGGGCGCCGAGGGCCTGGACGAATGCGGCGAGGTCTTCACGAGGGAGGAATTCGCGATCAACGTCGGGCAGCCTGGTGTAGTCAAAGGCTTCCGGGGGGAAACCGTAATCTTGATGGCGCCGGTCTCCTAGGAACGACACACGGCGTCTCAAAGTTTCACCTGGCATTCTCGATGGGCAATCGTGATTGTTCGAATAACATGATGCGGACTGAGACAACGACAGGCTCGGTTGACTAAAAGAGACTTAGGATCCGTCGGAAGATTTGACCTATTGTGTGTCTTCAAATGTACGAATTCAGGGTTCACGTGGGGGGAAAACGGATAATTACGATGTAGGTGAGGATGATTATAGCAGCAGCTAGAGTACGCGATGGGTACTGTATTGCACGGGGCTACTGCGCGTCTCTGCCAACCTACAATGCAAGTACATACAATCGTGGAATGACGTCGGTTGGCATGGAATAAGGGCTCCTTGAGACAGGAGTGGGGGCTGCGACGGCTAGGCTTGGGTCCCGACTGAAGAAAGGCATTACGCTAACACCTCCCGGGGGTTACCTAGGTATTTACACAGCCGACATCTGATGCCATGGGTATTTTCCCGGCCAAGTACAAAAGCTGGAATGTTCTGCAAACCGTTCGAATTTCAACAAAGGGCGGGCTCCGATCGGACTTTTGACATCTATCTTACTCTGCTCTGCTTTTGGCTGGGCAGTAGGCATGGGGTTGATAAAAGTACAGTGGATATCTGACCTCAGGGGTTCGCAATCTATCTGATAGGTAGCCTGGAACTGTGACGGAAAGTTGTCAGATTTTTAATGTCCAGGTAGTCCACTAAGTTGTCTCTGTATCAAACGGCATTAGACATCATCACGGGCATCATAGCTTCGTTATGTCCTGGGGAGGGGCTGGTTCCGAGATGTACCTAATACCACAGGTACTTACTATTACGAACGAACATCACACTGGCACAGTTTGGAGATGGCACCCGCAAACACATATTATCCAACAGTCGCTTGTTGCCTTTACAGGCTTGTTTTTAAGAAGCTGTGGTCGTAGTATTAGTAGCTTACCGTGATGGGACGCGGTGATGTTTAATCTTCGTGGACCGGCTAACAGGGAGACACAGTCAGCGGCAGTAAAACGATGATGAATGTAATCAAACATCTGTCTCTGCTAAAGTCATTAACCCTCCATAACACCGTCAAGACGATCGACGTCGCCATTCTAGTAAAATGCCGCCGATAGAGAAACCCCCTCCTCTCCGACTTCTACATCGTCGCTGGACTTGATAGCGTGCCATCGTTCAATCGCGGGTCCTCCACGATTTAGACGTATTGAGAGAGCCACCTGATAGCCTCGCCATAACCTATCACACGTCAGTTTAGCTTTCCATCGCGAGTACCCATGCGCATCGCCTGACTTACCCTGTCTCATCACTACAGAGCACATGAAAACCTCGATCGGTCTGATACCCTCCAGAGGAACCTTGCCCTTGCCAGTCGTCTGGTACAGACCCAGCTCATGACGGAGCTGATCTTCGGAAACCGCGTCCGGATGGTCAATCTTGTTTCCGAGTATAACGAATGGCACTTTGGCAAGCTCCTCCATGGACAGGAGGGCGTCCAGCTCGGCTTTGGACTCGGACAGACGTTCATGGTCTTTCGCATCGACGAGGAAGACGATGCCGTTTACCTCGGGGAAATAGTCCTTCCACAGGCGGCGAGCTACATTACACCAGATCTTAGCCAGATGAAACACCCAATACTAGTCGAGAGAACCTACCCTGCTGGTGACCGCCTAGGTCGAATGTCGTGAAGCGCACGTTACCGATGGCAAGCTCCTCGGATGCTGATCAGCGTTAGCTTAGTCCGCATCCTTTCGTAAATCCCGTGACATATGTCCGTAGGCGACGTACTAGGATGGAGGGTGGGTTGAAGGATGGCGACTCGGTCATTCTATGTGCATACTCGGTCAGCACGACGATACGATGCGCGTGAGCAAGGTCAAGTCCGGCGAACCTTCAGCATGTGCAGCAGGGTAGTCTTTCCAGCATTGTCCAGACCGAGGAAGAGAAGCTTGGCGTGCTTGTTTAGCAGACCAAGCGAGGAGAGGACATCGTAGACTATTCAATGCGAAGACCAACAAAGTCAGCAGCTGCAGCGGGTGAGGCCGACGGAGAAGGAAAGGGACCACAAACACCACTGAACAATCCACATGGTGACGAATTTGAATACGGTAGACTCCTGGGCGAGGCAAGTAGTTGCTAGCTGCAAACTCGATCAATAGATATAGAGAAGTAGTTGATGGGGATCAATGGCGTCTTCATAAGTGAGCCGGAGAGATGTGGTTATGTATGTGTAAATCGAACAGACAATAGAGTAAGCCTCCGAGTTACGTACCGATTTGACTGGCCCAAACTCACAAAATCGTTTGCGAGTCGACATACCACATGCATTTAAAAGGTGCTCCAAACTGCTGAATATTGTATTAAGCGTAGTGCGCTAGCGAAGTACAGACTACCAACAAGCAAAAATAGGCGATGCGTTCGTCATCCCAAGTGCCTCCGTGTTCGAATTCTTATATCACTGGTTGAATATACCTGAGTTTTGAATATCCCCTAGCATAATATCTCACTCTACCAAATTCAAAGTTATGCCTGAAATTTGAGGCTTAAAATCATTTACTGGCAGACCACCTGGATCTACGTAGTTACATGCTTACCATATGGCCTATCATCTGGATACGAATCTTAGCCATGTTATATAAGTGATATCGCCAGTCGATAGAAACGCGTCTGAGACCGTGTGGCTTACAACTGGGCTGTAACCGATTATCTTTGTGAACGGGATGAATCACACAACTTCGATAGAATCACACTCTGAGGACACATGAGCCGTACTTGGTTCAAGGCAGACGAAAATAGCGTTGGTAGATAATAATGGAAAATATGTTCATTGCTTAAAATATATTCGCCAAATCGCCACCCTATCCCAATACACCATTGCCCTTGGTATCCGTGAATGATGCCGTTGCCCAGCCATGAAAAGGGTGTGTCGGAATTATATACAACTGAAGGAAAAAAAAAATATATACATACACTGCGCCAAAGGCAGGTCAAGAAAGGGCGACCCCCTTGTCTATTCTTCTGGAAGCTTATATTGAGAGGACGAACTGGCCTTGGCCGCGTTTGCCAGCCATGGTGATCAAGCCAATTTCGCGCATTCGCTCGGCTCCCTGGCCAGGCTGAGGCCTCTTGTCCTGAGTCTGGCCCTTACGGGCCATGTCGCAATGTTTGTGGAAGTACTTCTCCTTGAACTTCTCTTTCCGCCGCTGCCGCTTTTGTTCAAGGCCCTTGACAATGTCGATAGCGCCCCTGACATGACGATGCGTGGCACTGCTCGCTTGCTTTCCTCGACGAGGACCTTTTAAGTGTTGCGGGATGATGCCTGGAGCCCGAGGAAGAGACTTCGTATGTGTCACGGCCCCCAGCGCAAAGGGACCAAACTCCTGACGACCTTGGATTTCAGGCACCACGGGCGCTGCAGCCTGGGGCCTGGTCAAACGCCGAGCAGGAGCTGGTGAAACGACTCGACGAGGAGAATGCCGATCATGGAGGCGCCGCGGTGACCTGGCTCGGCCCTTCGGGGCCGGGGAATGAATCCTTTTCGGTGGCGGTGACCGATAACGTTTCGGGGATACGTGCTCTGACTTCTTCCGCCGACGCTCGCCGCCGCGGGCTTTGACGTGATGTAGGTCCTCCAGCTCTCCATGAATCCAAACATGGTCATCACTGTTGTTTCCAGGATTGTGCGGCTCGCCATCCTCATCTTCCGGCTCTGAAGTCGGGAAACTTGGATCGATGTCCTGTGGGATGATATGGAGTCTCTCACGTCGTCTTGCAGCTATGCACGAGATGTAAGCATCCTCTAAGACACGATCCTCGTCCAATGTCCCACAAACGAAATCAGTACTATCGGGCAGTTCGGGAGTGCCCGGACGTATCTTAAGGCGTTGCCTCCTCCCCCGAGTCTTTCGGGTAGTGGCCTTTGCCATCTCCGAGCAAGTGGACGAATCTGACTTGGCGCTTCTGAACGACGGTCGCCTACAGATAGGTGTTCCTTCAGAAAGCCGTCCCTGACTCAACGTCCAAAGTTCCAAATCCCCGCCGTCGTTCTCGTCATCGTCAGAATCAGCGAAACCAATTTCGCTATCGGTGTTGTAACCATCTAGAATATCGTGGGTCGAATCGTAGATTGATTGATCATCGTCAATATCGTAACCATCGTTGTCTTCATCTTCTTCATTCCCATCTCCGCTTTCATCTTCGTCTTCATCTTCATCTTCATCACCGTCTTCGTCGTCGTCTTCATTCTCATCTTCGCCCTCGTCGTCAGGAGCGTCGACCTCGTCATCCTCACCGTCTTCCTGCTCTTCCTGCTCCAATTCGTCTAAATCCTCGTCCTCGGCTTCCTTTCCAAGACGGCGAATTTCGTTTTCTTTCTGAAGGGTATCGTTGATCGTCAGCCGATGACCAGGGGCAGGTAGGTTCAGGCGGATCCAATCTTCCTCCCGCGGCTCATCACTAGCGAATTCATGAAAGCGAGAAGACTCGCTATTCAAATCCCCAGGGCTTGCGGTCAAGTACTTCTTGTTCTGGCTATTGCTCGAACTGCGGGGTATTGGACGCGGGGTCGAGGACCGACGTGTCCGGCTACGGCTAATCGAAGGCGAACGATATTTCCTCAAGGGAATTGGCGACTCTCCCCTCTCCTTGGTTGACGAAGGCATGGCTCGAGGCATAGTAGGTGTCGTTTCCGTAGTATGGATAAAGGGTCCTTGAGCAGATGGCTTCGAGGGACATGCGAACTTGATGCAGGTACGTCTCTCTGGTTTCTGCTCCTCGGTGGTAGGCCCGGTTACAGACTTACGTGGCGACTGAGACTGTACTGGCGGCTTCTTCACGGCGGTCTTGGGACCGCATGCGAAGGAGATGCAACGCTTCTTTGCCAAGACCTCAACAACCGAATCTTTAGTTGCATTCTCCGTGCTTGGTTTTCCAGTCGCATCTCGCGCAAGAGCCGTGTCGCCATGATCGTTAACCGTCGGACGCAAAGAAATCTTCCCATCAACTCCTGCGTTCAAGTACGGTAGAGAGAACATAGGTGGGGGCGGGCTAGGTGTATTCGTGCGCGCAGGACTTGTGAAGCCAGTGTCAGGGGTGAGGTCGGCAGTGGACGCAAGGCTAATGTTGCTGTTTAGCGATCGGCGCCTTGACGTATCACTGCTTAAATGAAAATCCGGAGCCGCGTCCTCGTCGGAGTGGTGGAGCGCCCTCGTCAACAGGGATTCGGGTTGCTCCGTACGTTTCCCGACTGCGTTTCGCTTGAACTGATCCATGGTCCGCTTTGAAAATGATATATCATCCGGGGGCTCGTCGACCTCGGCGGAGGTCTCTTCGTCCGGTGCATGTTGCATATGCGCGCCTTGCGAAGACCACGACAGCACGTTGGACGTGGTCGAGTCGTGAATATGATCGTTCGTCATGTTGAGGTTCAAGATACGGTGCTTCTTGCAGAAATTTGTAAAGAGTTATGCGCAGTTTGAAGGTCAAGCGCAAGCGGTCAGGCTCGGGGAATGCCGAGTCCAGGTATCCCAGTTGCGACCGTCCAGAAAATGTATGCAAATTTACCTCGCAAGGCAATCTTATCGAATATCGAAGGGGCGTGGGCGCCAGAATGGTTGAGTATGACAAAATGACGAAAGGATTCTTAGATGTTACACGACGTCCAAGCTTGGTCTCGAGAGACGGCTAGGCGGAGTTGTGTCCCTAGGGACAGAATTGCTATAATTGCAAAGACATGCTGAAGGCCGGCTAACAGTTATCGAGTTTGCCAGTGATGCAACTAAAGTGAACGAAGGCCGGGCAACTGCTGTGGAATTCTAGTGCCCCAACCAGAGTTCTAGTGGCGATACCGACAATAAGTAAAAAGATCTTCGGGATTGCCGTAGTAACTTCGGGAAGTCGGTTGCGCAGTCAGTTACGCTTTATTGTGCGAACAGACAGAGTCGACCATGAACATAATAAGGGTCCCTGGGAAAGGATTCTTGGCCCAACTATGGATGACGTCTAAGCCGGTGGCGGAGCCAGACGGAGCAATCGACTTTGACTGATTGGAAATCGGAGTCAAAAGACGAGCGCAACGTCGTCAAAGGCTGCCAAAATGTGCCCCAAAAGAGGGACGACTTGAGGCAACAGGTGCAATGTACGAGGGAGATAAAGAAGATTGGATGTCTCGAAGTCTCGGGAATCCTAATTAGGGGGAAGAGAGGCAGGTGGTCGATTAAATCGATGAATGCAGTGTGGACGCTGACAATAGAATGCGTGGAAAATGTGTTGCCCTTTTTTGGGGCTAGTATCAAGCCTGTCTTGGGTAAAGGAAACCGACATCAAGGCGCGTTAGTCTTAGCGTTTCAGTGAGAAGTACCTATTCTTACTCATGCCCCCAACTTTGCACGGAACATGCGCATATACTGTATGTAATACGTACACCAATACCGTGCGGGTCGCGGGCAGATCTGGCTTGGCAGTTTGGGTGGAGTGGTCGTCTGTGTGACTGACAAAGAAAAGAATCAAAAGATACAGAGAGAGTTCGTCTGGAGCGTGTGTGGTGAGAGCGACTGTGGTGGAGTGTGTGTGTGGGACGTGGGATGACCATGAGGTGCACGGCGTGTTTCCTCCTCGCCGCTTGTTTGGTGGGATACGACAAAGCACTAGGTGCCACACGACATCCGCCTCATCTATTAGTTCCATGCAGGGTTTACTCTTATTACTTTTATTAGCTGACCAGGACAAGCGTATGACATGGGTTTGACATTTGAGAGTAGTGGATATCGTTTATTTCGGCAGACAGGCGGTATGCGCGCCCTCTGCTCAATTGGCCGTTGAGTGCTTTTGACGCTCAGTTATCATAAATTTGGGAGCGGGCATTCAAGGCATGGGTTCTTGGCCAAACAGCGGGGTCCGGGTTACCACGTCCAGTATGTCAGATCACCTCAAGGGTGTCACGTTCCTTCAGGTGGCTGCTCGCCAGTACGATACGACTAAGAATACATGCCAATGTAGTGCTCCTGACTCCTGATTTAGATGCGACGGGGGTGTTTCCGCTACATACCTTTTCGGCTCTGACTGCATGTGCACATGAGGTTAACCAGCGCCCTGCAACAAAACATTGCACACCTCTGCGAGCCATCTTACAGAGAGAGAGGGCGAAGGAGGATATGATTCTCAAGGCCGAAGTCGCTCGATATCTCAATTCACCTCGGCTATAAACCTCCCGGATATGTATGTATTTACCTTGGTATGTACCTACACACACATACATAGACCCATGTTCAGTTATATGCAGGCAGGTCAGTTACATGCAAGTAGGGTATCAAGTCGTCAATTCGTGCATGTACATGTACGTGTATTGGCATGCAAGCAACCCGTCAAAACCCACTCATTTATGCCTAGATATTTCTGGTAAAGCGCAAGAAGTATAAAGTAGTTAGCTGAAAAGCTTCTCCTTTTTATCATATGGCGCCAAAGCGGGTAAGTCTGGGCTGCCTTTTGAAGTTGCTTGCCATCCACACAAGGATTCAAGTTTTTACTGTCAAATAGCGTAGCCGAGCATGTTGCCCACAACACATGTACTAGGTAGAACTCAGCGTACTGTGCAAAGGTGCAGGTCAGTGGAGCTGGTATTGAACAGCGACTGACTCTTGCGAGGTACTGTGCGTAAATCTCTGCGTTTCTGACGCGTCTTGCGATGGTGCAACCTCGGCGACATACTAACCCCCAACTCTACCGACCCCTTCTGTGCCGAGTATGGTATAAGAAGATCTTTCTCTGGTACGATCTTTGGTGGATATAGAATGCTCGTTTTATTATTAGTACAGTCCACAGATATTGGCCCTTGGAGACTTCCTTTGATAGGCCTCAATCTCATGCCACAACCACCACCACATTAGTATGGCAGAAAAACTGGTATAAGAATTCTGTAAATCGACTGGGTATAAACCAGTCCTTGTTAAATGTTTTTATGAGAAGGGCGTACGCCGTGTTGCACGATAAGTGGTTGAAATGGCAAAGTATTCGCGTTCGCTGAATGCAAGATACATTTGGGTTCAAGCCATATTTTCCAGGCTCAGCCAAATACACAGAAAATCATTACACGATATAGTTTGCACCATAGATCCTATACCCGGTATCTTCGAACACGATGACTGATCCATGGTTTTCACGGTTAGGATAGATTGTACCTCAGTCCCATAGAGCCTCACTCTAAAGCCGAATACGTAGTTGCCGACAAGCTTCGACCGCGTTTGCTGAATAAGAAAACATGCTAACAGTAAAACAAGGATTTTACTGTATAGCGGTGAGTTAAGCCCCTAATTACCATCAACCTCATCCGCTTACGAGGACTCGCAAATTTTCTTCCGACAGCCTGCGCCAAGCAGGACGATCGAAGTCGAGTGTAGCAACGTGTGGTGATCCTACACCGTGATATTACTGCTCCAAGCTATGGGCAGGAGGGTGGCATTGAAGTTTGCACCATCCAACAACTTTCTCCTGAACTTGGTTGCAATTCATCTACCACCCTCCCACCTACCTACCCTACCTACCTCCTTGAACAGGCTATTCTGCTGCAGAACATTTACTATATCAATTTGGCTGCCGCTCAGGTGTACCCTCCATCGAGGACTGCGCAGTTTCCTCCACCTTATCCAATGTGACGAGCAGGCATGGATTCTCTGTCATCTGAATTTGCTATGCACTTTATGTGTGTGTTCTGTGTATTTCCAGTCTAGGTAGCTCGAAGCGTTTCTTTCCATCTCTCCGTTGTTGAACCAGATGTCCGCTTGGGCGCCACATCGCCAACTCAAGCTGTTGATTTGCTCGCTTTGAAACGGTTTTGCTCTACTAGCACCATTGCAGCGAGCAGGCAGGCTTTGCACCTCTCAATGGACGACGGGCTTGCTGTCGATCTCCTAAGACGGCCGCACCCTCTGCTAAACAAAAGAGACGGGTCCTGCAGCCACCCGAATCGGGCGACAAATGTCTATTTGTCAGAGATCCTTTTTTATACTAATAGTATTTACTGTACACACCCTTCTCCCGAGCATGGGCCAATGATAAGGGTGCTTGCCATACGGCCCACGACGCTGTGTTGCCCCACCTATCGTGCATATTTCTCTCCTATTCTGCAGTAGCAGGAACCCACCAAGCATGGCAGCAACTAAGTTTGATCACGACCAGGGACATTTCATCAGTGGGCGCGATGTAAGAGTTCCAACCCGTATCCAATTTCTTCCTGTCGATTACTCTATGGTCATGAGCCGCCACAAACATACGACTTCTTCCAGAATCCACTGACATCGCATGTGCAACTTCTGCGTGGGTTGATATTTTGAGAAGACATACTGCGACGGGCTGCCATGGGCGGTACCTCAATATATGGCATCCCCTTTCACTGTGTTTAGATTTCAAAATTACATAAAAGTTCACTTTGGAACTATGAGCGTTCCATACTTGTCAGTCATATGCGCGATTGTACGATGAAGGAGACTAATAACCTGCGCACCCTCTCTCCCCCTCCCCCACCCCAAAACCCCCAAACCATTCTCCCCCCACCCCCCCAAAAGAAAAAAAAACAAAAAGCCTACTTAGGGAAGTCTTTCCTCCACAGGACCGTTTAGCGCTTTCAAAATGCAAGTTGACGCATCAAGTATCTCGCAATGCGTCAACTGACTAGAGTCCTGAGACGTGCGGGGAGCAAATAGGACGTTTGAAGACGGGGGGAACTCCTCGACAACTCATGCCTCGCACAAGCAACGCACCTAACCCCAAACCTGCCCAGCCGCTTGCCCAACTTCGTGAGCCAATCTCAAACTTAGCAGCGCCAATCAATACTTAGTAGAAGACCTCAAACCGTGTTTCCGCCGTGCTCTACCACGTGTTCTCCCCTCGGCTGGAAGATCGTGCGTCAATCCCAATGCTTGTCACAGATGGCACAACAAGGTGGACCCTAGATTCATGTCCGTCTACCCTCTCGAGTCTTTCTTGTCGATAGGGCTCCGCAATCCACAGCAGAGGACTTCTTCATGTGATACGGGGATATTCGTTCGCTCTACCACCGACTACCCCTCCTCAGGTACGTCATATGTAGGCGGTATTCCCGCGTGGTTGCTCAGGGTCCAGTTTGGCGGGGGATGGTGCAGGCTTGATAGATGAAACGACGAAGTTCCAGTACAGCGACATCCTGCGAGACTGGCAATGAATTAATGACCTACTACCACTACCTTAACATGCGGCCCGGTTGGCCGATTGAACAGTTAGCCTGAGCAAGCACGCGATCATGGACGTAGCCTATAATAGGCCAATACTTTAGGGCTCATTCGGCCATGCTTCACATTCAAGGTGGCTATGATGTCATGAGCAATAAACGGCACGACAGTTGCTGTTAATTTGGGGGGAAGATACTTCCTTGGAACTCCTGTGCAAGTTAGCAGTAGTCTCATGCGATTGCGTGTATATGCGCGGTGGTGACTCCATGTAAGCTAGAGACGGCATCGGGATCCGAAGCGTGGCACCGGCAGTGTTGAAGTCTGAACAAGGCAAAGCAAAATAGCACTTACATCACCGACAGCAACGTTGATGATGCAGGATCGCAGGTATATTTTCGCCCGAATCCGACGATGTTCAGGGAATCACTCGGTCAGAAAGACCAGCCTAGGTCATCACTGTGACATGCCCAATATACAATGCGAGCGAATATCGGCATTCCACTGCAGGCAATAACGGTTCTGGTTCATAGAGATGGATGTCGTGCACCAGAACGGAAGCGTGGAATACACGGAGTAGACCAGATATCTTTCCGTTCGGATGGTACAGGACCCCCCATTTGCACTCTATCCAAACGATTTCTAAAGACTACTTCCGCTACTAAATACGTGGGGATTTTATCGTCATGCAAGAACGATTCAAGACAGCAAGTAATACAATTGCCGGCTAGATCAACCCAAGAATATGCAGCAGGCAAGCGATATGAATATTTTATATAATCCGGGAGCTATTGATACCCGGATTATATGCAAGTACGCAAAGACCATAAAGCTTATGTAATATCAAGTGGGAACCTCACATAGGGAATATCCTCGTTAGGTGGCCTTAAGACCTCAGATAGCATGTAGGTACCCGCTTATCCGGTGCCTACTTACTCAACCTGTCAATGCCCATCAGCCAATGCCGAATTGATCCGACACCGAGCAAACAATTCCTCAATCACACACAGTGAACGTCGTTGTCCGATCGTGAAGGTGGTTATCGTCACGCACCTCCTCAATTGGTAGCACAAGTCACCATGAACACCCTCCGCGTCGCTCGTGCAGCTCTTAGGGCTCGCCCCACGGCTTTGAGAGTTTCCCTCCAGCGAAGAGCCTACGCTGATGCTGCGCCCGACAAGGTCCGTGTTCCTCGATGGTCTCCGGGCGACCTCCAAGCTAACTTCCGTTCCAGATCAAGCTGAGCTTGTCTCTTCCTCATCAGGTACGAAATCACAGTACACGTATCCGCCGACTCACTACGAAGAGCGCCTCTGTTTTTTTCTCGCGCAAACGCCACTGCAATGCCAAGAGTGGTTTAGTTAATTACCGCAACAGTCCATCTTCAAGTCCCAGGATGTCGTTCAGGTCAACATCCCCGCCGAGTCGGGAGAGATGGGTGTCCTCGCCAACCACGTTCCGTCCATCGAACAGCTAAAGCCGGGTCTGGTTGAAGTTATTGAAGAGAGCGGCAGCAGCAAACAGTTCTTCCGTACGTGCACACGATAGAAACGACCGTTCGAGGGCCCGATGCTGAACAACTTGATTTGTAGTGTCTGGCGGATTCGCCACTGTGCAGCCTAACTCGGCTCTGAGCATCAACGCGGTTGAGGGCTACCCCCTGGAGGACTTCAGCGCCGATGCCGTCAGAGCCCAAATTGCGGAAGCGCAGAAGGTCGCGAACGGAAACGGAAGCGAGCAAGACATTGCGGAGGCGAAGATTGAGCTGGAGGTAAGGGCAACCATCTTGAAGTTCCGATCCTAAGACAGGACAATTACTTACAATTGCAGGTTCTGGAGAGCCTGCAGGCCGTCCTCAAATAAACTGTATAAGTAGAGAAGAGCTGTTACGGCATCTTGTACATCACCCGTATCCCTATTCTAACAGTCCAGCGTGCGTCCAAGAATCGTATGCTAGAAAGTTGGCAATCGCGCTTTCCGCAACTACTTGTACGTGATGGTAGTCGCTCTCGTGAGAGCAGCTTCTAAAACACCGCCTGAAATTGGCCTTGAGACTGTAGCATTCCTCTTTCAGAAAAACATCCTGTATCCCCCTACATCCTTCAGACACAAATTCATATTGATTCATTGTCGATGATCACTTTGATTCGTTGCTCAACACGCCATCGCTTAGAGCACCCTCACCCGGCTCTGTGTCGTCACGGCGTCACCATTACCGGGAGAGTTACTAAATATGGGGACGGAATCCTCGAGTGACGATGCCTCAATAGTAACCGCACCAAGCACTCCGGATACTACCCTTCCGCCCGTCGTCCCAGACGGCATCGTGACATCCCGCATACATCAACTCCACAACATAGCGCATCCCGACCATTCCTTATCCGTAGATCCCACAATAGCAGAACGGGAGCGAGTACACATCCAAACAAATTAGGGATGCCATTTAGCCTCTCGTCATATCCGCGTCTCAGGGGACCAGCTTGTTTCGGTACAAATGGGCCGCGTCCGCCACGCCTGTTCGCTTGTCACTTTGATAAATGGTGGGAATAGACATGATAGAGGCGACTCCTTCGCTGTTAGGCGACCTGGTACGTCATACGCACTCAGGGGTCGTCCGTTGTCACCCTCCCAAATAGCACTTATATAGACCATACTTGTGGGAGAACAGAGCAACTAGGGCTCAACTCGGATTGTAGTTCTCTGTTGAGCTTAAAGCCCCGGCTTTATAGACCTATATCACCTCCTCTCGCGTCACGACCACAGGCTGCTTCTCCCGCACTATCTAGACCGCCAGGCACCAATCGACAAGGTATAACTCGGCCCAATGCCTCGACATCGGCGTGGAAAAAACCAGAAACGAGAATCAGCCCGAAGCTTATTCAGGGAATACGGTTTACCCAGGCCGTCAGGCTGGCTCTCGGATAAGACTTGTCCCTTTCGGGGCATGGAAGTTCTGACGCTAGAGAATGTCGTAGAACCTGTCATGTTTGTTCCGCTTAGGCCTGGGAGGCAGTTTGCTCGGTTTCCGGGCATAGACTTTGTGAGAAATGCCCCGGCGATGTGTCCAATATATGGGATGCACCGCCACCCGTTTCGTATCATTCCAGCCGTACATTTCGGGAAGACAAAGCTCGCTATATTCCGTCGCCCGCACCAGCAACGAGGTCGGTGCATGGTATTCAAGGTGTAGCAAGCCTTCGCAGGCTAATGGAAATATCCAGCTAAGCCAACTATCATAGACAGAGGGTCTCAAGACCAGTGATGGGCTTAACTCGACAAGAAGTACCCAATATTCCGATGTTCACGGAGGTTCTTCTACTCTGCGCCGAGAAGACCGCTCTTGGAAGACCGCGCAGGAACTTAGCGGAATGGGCCTCAGCCTCAGCGGTCTGCTCAGTCTGCAGAAAAGTCCTTTCCCGGTCGCGATCGGAAAGCCAAGGGAAAGACTCCCCGAAAGGCCTGTTGCTAAAGAGGGGAGAAGCACAGCAAGTTAGTGTGTAGAGCAGCAAAACCATGTAGACCTTCAATGCAACCAATCTGCGATGATCCTATGTGCAGAGCAACCCATGAGGGGCACGGTTCGTCTCACCATAGCATATCATGTGCTTCGCGGGGTGTTGGAAGTGGAGGAGCAGCGGGATCTATACGTGGTCCACACATTCTCTGACATCTCGGCGGTGCGTTCATATGAATTGCGAGCCGCACAAGCGACGCCGCCTCGCACAGCTGATCTCCATTCGGAACGAGGTGCGATCCAGAGTCACTATGCTGAAAGCTCCCACGCCCCTTACTACATCAGGGAATACCTCACAACATGCCCTCCTCAATATGTGCAAAACGTTGGATCACATGGGCACCCTCAGCACATCTTTATCGAGACACCGAGACCGGCAGAAGCATCCGCACAAGGCCGAGACTAGATATCAGTTGCCCGTGTCAATGTAGAACATGGGAAATCGTCTTTGAGGTCGCATCTGAGCATGGAGAGCGTTCGGTTACACGAATCAGCTGAGCTTCTCGATAGGTCATATGCCGGTGGGCAGGGTCGTGCTAGGCATGATCGCACTAGGAGAACTATTGAAGCTACTGGTTCAAGCAAGATTCAAGATTCCAAGCAGACTGCTACCCAAAGCTCCCCAAAGGTCAGAAAGCGTGATAAGGGGAAAATGGCTCCGACACCGAAGCAATCCGCTAAGACAGCTTGTGACATAGACTACACCTGTAGGTCGTGTGTTCAGTCACCCCTATTGACTAAAGCACCAAGGCAAAATACCTGGCGACGCTATCCCTCGGTTACGCCACATCGAAACGGAGAGCCAAGGGAATTCTCGCGCACTGAGAGCAAAGATAAGGCAAGGGACAAGATTAAGAGACCTAGTAGTACGCTTTGTAGACGCGTACCATCACGAAATTTGTCCACCAGCTTGTCGGCACATGGGTATGGCATAAGTCAACCGTCTGCGCATCGCCGCCAACAGCTTTACATTTCACGCGGCATCCGAAACCAGGGTTATCGGCAAACCACCCAGCGAACTTACACACAGCGTCTCAAGCATCGCACCCGTCAGCAGCAGACTTGCGGCCCAAATCACCAGCTCCCACCATCAAATCGGCCCAGTCGGGACAGTTTGAAACATAGCGTACATTTGCCAGTCGGGCCTTAACACTATCAGCAGCCGGTATTCAAAGCGAATCCATAGATATGTTGAGGCAAGAAGGAAAGTCAAAACAAGACGAGCACAGACGAGCTGCCATACTTTCTGAAGCTCACTGTCCAAGGGCGCTTGTTAAGGACTCCGTCTTGCGCAGTTCATGGCAGCAACGGCCATGAGTATGAAGAAGGAACTAGTTGCGGAGGCAAGCGACCACGGGCCGTCTGAGTCCTGGCTGGTCAGAGGACTGAGAGGATACAAGAGGGAGCTGTACAAGATTGACGTTGGGAATACCGAGCGAGTTAGTTTTTGGACGGTTGAGTAGTTGTTTGTTCTGCCATGTTGCTTGCTATTTCACGTAGTGCTTTCTAAATATAGTGATTGCTGCCCACTAATGTTTTTGTCCACGAGCCAGCATGCATAGATCAGCCCCCCAGGGCTCTAGGCCAATTGCCTTGCCATCCACTGTCCTAGCTCCATTCTTCCACCTAGCACAGGCAATAGCACCAAGAATATCCGGCACGCCAAACTTTGCACCTGTGATGCACACTATAGACGAAGGGATGGCTTCTCACCATCAGTAACAGGACATCAGCAGATCTTTAATAGTCAGCGCAATCTACCGAAAAATTATATATACAGCCAAAAAACTAAAGCTCCTCTTCCTCGTCCTCCTGCTCGTCCTCGTGATACGAGTCCTCCTGAGGATATGCCAACCTGGATTGCGAGAAAGTCTCGGTTTCTTTCGGCTCCTCCACACTAACGTTCTGGGGAGGTTTAAGGAACTGCATCTTCTCAGTGTTTTCTTGTTCAGAACCACCAGCAGGTGGGAAGAAAGAAGGCGGCTCCGTGGGCGAATTGGAGATCGCCTTGCCCCCCTAAGGCTTCCTTCAGTAGAGGACATACTAGGTACCCTAAATCCGGAGGACGTCCCGGGAGATCGGACTGGAGGCCGCCTTGACTGTCCTCTCGCAAGGCTCCTTTCGGCAGAGGACATATTGGGAACTCTGAATCCGGTCCCGGGAGGGCGGATTGGAGATCGCTTCGATGATCCTGCTTTCGCCCGGTCCGGCCTATTCAAGGGATCAAACCGGAAAGACTTCGCGTTCTTCCGTCGAACAAGGTCGTGATTGGCATCCTTATCCCGGGGCGGGGTCTCCGTCGTCTGCTGTCGTATTGTGTGATCGAGGACCGGCTCTTGCGGCTGGGCGACTGGACCCTCGTATGCGAACGGGCCTTGGGTCTCTATCTCAGGGGGTGAGGTGCTTGTGTAGAATTCTGCAGAGGATGGATCAGGGATTGCCTCACCAACTCTTCTATAGCTGTTTCGGCTCCGGAGGGTGGAGTAGCCCAAGTGGGGGGCCGGATTGGAGACCGCGACGGGCCTACTTTAGGCCGTTCTCGGCGATTTCGGGAGATGGGACTCCAGGAGGAGGGGGATTTGTTGCGTGGCTTGCTATCCTGCCGTCTAGATGGCTTGTAGCGGCTGTTTCGATTGTTATCGCCCCTGCTGATTGGGTTCTCGAATGTCTTGGCGAGCACTAACTCTCGTGTATCTACCTGCAGTGCCGGATCAAGTCCTGCTTGCGTTTCAGGTGGATTTATCTGATCGATTATCTCTGGTGTTCGGGAGGGAGGCTCCTGCATTGGCGACAACCCCTGCGGGTCGTGGAGTTCCAGCCCCTGCCTAGGTTGGGGTGCTCGCTGAGAGGACCAACCATGTGGCTGTGGAGGTGGGGTCTCGTCAACCTGCATCGTGTCCTCCGGTGAAGGCCCAGGTCCTCCGCGCCGATCTGCAGTTTTTCTTTCCCGGGGAAAGGAGGCAAATCGCTTGGAATTTCTGGTCCGTCTGTCACGTACGACCACGGACCGAAGAAGACCTCCAGGAAATCCTTTGTACGAAGGCTGCCGTCACTTTGTTTTGACTATCAGCTTGTTCAAGGGTGGGGAGGAAGGCGTCGCGCTGCAGTTCGAGGAAATTCCGAATGGTTGGCTTCCCGCCTCGCCAATCCTTTGCTCGTGCATTCCAGTCGAGATCCCAGTCCAGCGGACGTTGTGATGGAGGCTTTACCGCGAGTCCGCGGCTGATTTTAGCCGTACGAAAGCCATATTGTCTCGCGCGGGCCTGGAGCCGAAAGACGTACCAAGGGCCCACGGCAGCCACCGGGGCAGGCTCACCGCGCTTGTCTTGAAGAACCGGCTCGTTCAATAGATGAAGACAGTCTCTGTCCGTCGAGGAAGAGTAGCGTGCAGGCCAATTCCGCATCCAGCGACACCAATGGTTGAACCATCCCTTCAGAAACCTCCATGAGCGGTCTTTCCAGCGGGGTCCAGCACATATGTAAGGATTGGAAAAGACCTTCGTCTCCATCTCTCTGATCTCCATCCTGAGACTTGTCGGGGTCATCGATGATATGGCTTCTCAAGATCTTGGCCCCGACAGAGAAGTATATCATGTTCTGGTGGAATGTCTCGAAGCTCGGGAAGATAACGTTGAGAGAGAGCAGTTTTTGTTTGATCCTTCGCCGGACAGACACGCTTTTGGGGGGGGGGGGGGGGGGGGGGGGGGGGGGGGGGGGGGGGGGGGGGGGGGGGGGGGGGGGGGGGGGGGGGGGGGGGGGGGGGGGGGGG
>QJNS01000512.1:0-12658 GCA_004154925.1 Monosporascus cannonballus
CCCCCCCCCCCCCCCCCCCCCCCCCCCCCCCCCCCCCCCCCCCCCCCCCCCCCCCCCCCCCCCCCCCCCCCCCCCCCCCCCCCCCCCGCCGGGCTCTGGAAATGTGTGACTGCACACAAAAGGCTCACATATCCATACAGGCGGGATCTCCGTCCCCTTAAAAACAAAGGTTAGCCCACGGTGGTTGCGACTATAGGAGCTCAGCTGGTAAACGTACCTTCTTGAGGACCCAGTCGATCGTCTCAACCCACTGCGGCATTCACCGTCAGCCATCTACTCTACCTATGCGGTTTAGGGAATCACTAGGTAATGCAGAACTTGCTTTAGGGGTCTGAGAACATCCGAGCATGCTCTTGAGGGAAGAAGGCAATGGTCATGGACGAGGGCAACCAGTGTAAGCAATTACTTTCGAAACCACCTACCGCAATGCGGTCGACCGTGTCATATCTCTTCTTTTTGATTATTGCATACTCCGGAAAAGTACCGTGCTCTTCTTTGCGTTGTATTCCATAACTGGAGCGCGGGAAGCGTCGTGGGCCTCCTTCTTTGTTCAACGCTCTCAAAACAGCACCAGAAGCAACTGCGGTCGCTCTACGCCTGTCAGCGGCGGTACAAGGAGCCTATGTGCAGGCGACGCTCACCTATTGCCTCGGACTCTCAATTCGATATCGAGGTCGAATTGCGTGGAAAGTTCTTTCAGCCGGCGTGCCAGCTCTTTCTGGAGAGGCGGCGACCCGGCGAAGCCGCCGATAAGCACAACTTTCTAGACCGTACATGAGTATTCTCCCTGCATCCCACATCGCGCTATGAACCTACATCGACGCGCACGTCTTCGGAGGCCGCCCCCATGATCTGCTCTTCATGAGCCCCACGATGCGCTGCAGGCGCTTGTGAAATATCTCTCTCCTCTCTCCGCTACCCGGCCCCCATCAGCTGGCGTGCCCTGGCCGAACTCAGAGGACGACTTATAATTGGATGTATACGGAACCCCCGAGGAAGCCTTTCTCGCGGTTGTCCTGCAGGCCACCACAATAGAATGACTCCGGAAGTCTCCGCCTGTCGTGGATGTCGTAGTGTCGCTTGGTTTTGTATTCGAACTCGCTGATCAAGATGTTCTCGACGATGCCGTCCAGAGTCGCTTGTCCCCGCTCAAGATACCTCCCGTACTTCAATTTCTCGCGCAGCAGGCCTCTGAATGCCTCGTTGAGGTAGCTGGAGCCGCAGAGATCGCCTGCGACCAGTCACTAATATGAACACGTTTTCAATTTATAACGTTGCTTACCACCGAGCTGGACAATTTCCCTGGTTAATCTCAAGGGTGTCGTCCGACTGACGGTATAAGTATTGGCGTCGACCATCCCACCTCCTAAGTGCAGTTGGTAAGCTGGTCGCCCCGTCTTCCAAGCGAGCTTACCCGCATCCAGGAGGACAAATGTATCTTGCGGCTAGACCTATAGTTCAGTATGGGGTGGTATTCTAAAAATCGGGTAGCACTTGTCTTGATGGTTTGGTCGAGTTCCAGCACATACGCTGCAGCTGCTTCCGGCTCACTGACAATGAAGAGATCCTCGATTGCGTCCGTCTCAAGGTCGAGCCCCTTGAAATCCGCCATCCTCATGGGGGCAGTCAGGGCCACCTGCATATCTCGGCAGGCCTTCTGGCTCCAGATCACCGGCGCGCATAACACCATCTCCACCTGGTAGCCGTCATAGAGACCCTGCCGCCGCAGCTCACTCTTGACGTGCCGCAGCATGCACGCGAGATAGTCAGCAACTATCTCGACGTGATTACGTATAACCTTTCTGACCTTCAACGCAATTATAGTGGACGCGAGTTCGCGCCGTGCGATCTCGGTGGTTGGTCTCTCATCGAATAGCAGCTTGAAACGCCCCAGTGCCTTGCTCGTTTGAAGTGGGTGCAAGGTTTGGACCAGGCCTCATGGACGCTGCATCCCCACTTGAAGGAGTTAGCGTCAGTCCCGAACAACGTAACGTCGGTGTCCTCGTCACTGTCCGGTATAGTGTCCGGCAGGCCGCCAATATCGAACAGAGAACCATCTCTGTCGCGCGTTTGCAGGTCTGCTGTGTCACGGAACTTCGGGTCCAAGGGGTACATGACCTCCGACGGCACTTGCTGCTTCATGTGGCTTCCGCCGTCGATATTTCGGTCGCCTGGCCAGTTGTCGATGCTCCGTATCCCGTCCAGCCCGATTTTCTCGGCTGCTTCGTCCGGGTCGATGACGGCGTAGGAAACAGCGGAGAATGTCGTGCCAAAGTCGACTGACACGATTAGTCGCCTTGGTCGCAGCACATGGTGCATCTCGTTTAGGGTCGCCTCTGGAATATCTTCCGGGGACGCCTTTTGAAGTCGGAAGTCAACATCTTCTTCAACCCGAAAAGCCTGGTCCGCCTTGCGTTTGTGCATCTCCCTCCAGTGATCTGCGATTGGTGTGTGCGCTGTGGGAAGTAGAGGTTTAGAAAGCCCAACCACTAGTAGTTGACCTTGGGATATGTCTTATACATTTTCTAGTGCACGGTATAAGGACAAACAGATACAGTGCCCCAACGGAGCCACAGGTTAAGGAGGTGAGATTCAAATTCAATAATCACTTCCATAACCGTGGTTAAGCACAGTTGGGATTAAACGAGCACATCATTTGACTCAGAACCTTGGGTTGGTGGTTCACTGTTGACTATTCATGGGCGTTTACACTATGATGTGCTCCATTAAAGGGATGCTGCCGGTTGACTTTGGAAGCCATCATTGACTGCTCGACCTTTGACATAGGAGAAACAAGAACAAGCTACCATTAGGCGTCTTTGCTCCTAACTATCGTAGTCCATGTTCACGGTCAAGACATAGATGGGAACATGCAGATATCCGGCCCAAAGACTCCAGGCAGCAACGCGGAGTAAGGCGGGCCTAGCGAATAGAAGTACGTGAGGGTGTTTGCGCCATACGACTGTTGTACGAAATGTCCAAATCTCAATATGACCGGTACGTTACCAACCTATATTCATACTTATCTAGGCCCCAAAAAAATCTCCAACTCAATCTCCAAACTGAAGGTATCATAGAGAACAGGGTCGGCATAGTTATAAAGACGGCCCAAGGGAGAAGGGCCATGCGCGGACACGCCTGGGACGAGCATATGGAAAACGAGCTTCTCGCGTTCACTGATTACTGCATAGCTCACAACGTCAAGTTCGGCGCGGGTGTTGAGGGTCATATGAAGCGAACAACAGGGAAGGATGTGAAGCTGAAGCAAGCGATCAATCTTAAGATGTATAGACTGCGGAAGAAACACGGCATTGGTCACGTGGGACAGGCCGACTTCCTGGAGCAGGGGACGTCGTGTCTTCCTGGTCTCTCTCCCGAGCGGAGGATGAGAATCGAGCAGGCCAAGAATCGCATCCCGTATCCTCTATCCCGGGATCGGCAGGTGGGAATAGATACCGCACAACCCGCCGGCATCCAAGAGCCATCGCTCCAAGCTCAAAATTTGCGTACTCCCTTGCCAGGCGCTGTCGAAGGGGTGTCGCAGAGGAAGGCTGCTCAGAAAGGTATCCAATCGCTTGAGACTCCAACAGAAAATGTAAGTTCCGGGAAACGGCCATTCGAGAGCTCAACACCGTAGTATTCGGTTCACTTCCATCAAACTTACACTCGAGCACAGGACGAGATGGATGAGGGTCCCGCGATAAACCGGCAGAAGCGTGCTGAAACCAGGTCGGTCTGGGATGTCTGCTCATCAGGTAGAAGCTCTACTTCTGGACGCTGGTATAGCCCCATTGATGAGCGAGCCACGCCTGCGCAGTCCGCCTTCACGGAGCGGCATGCTCTGGAGAAGGCGCCTCCTCCAATTGAGCATAATGGAACTGTGGCTATGGGAAGAAACCAGTCCGTCAATGGGTCAGCTGCCATTGCATTAGAGACACTTGGATGCCAGAACCGTGCTCAGGGGACACAGACAGAATGGGCCATCAGTCTTGGCAGAGAACATGCCGAGCCCCAAGAGAAGTACGATGGCCTCCAAAGGAGGTACAAGGAGCTTGAAAGATCGTCACAGCCTGGTAATGGCCCTCAGGGAATGCAAGGCGACGGAAACCGGGTCCTTGATGATGATTATAGCGATCTTCGAGGGCAACACGAGGAGCTCGATAGGCGATACAAGGACCTCCAAGAGACTTCCCACTCCGAAAGCGCAGCTCTCAAGAAGACCATCGAGGATCTGCGGAGACTGAGGAGTCATGTCACCCAGGTAGGGGCACATTGTTTCGGTCTCGACTTTGGCCATATTTGGCAGAGGCTCGCCTGGCTTGACGACCAGATCGGCAAAGCATGCTTGGCATTGAAGGACTCCCTTACCGCGTTGGACTTCGCGGGCGCTAGTTCAGACTGGAAAGATGAGTTCCAGCGGCTTATGGGATGGATCATGGGTGCCGATGAGCTTAGTGCGCTTAAGAACTCGATTAGTGGCAGAGAAATATCCGAACCGGAGATCTTGGGGAAGTTTGCAGAAGTTCGACAGCTCGGGAGACAGGGAGGTCTTGCGATCTCTTGCGTCGGCATACGTCTGCTCGGTCGTGTTTGAAGATCCGTTTCCTGACGTCTTCCAGGTTGGGACATCTCTGCAGGACCTCTTGGATAAGTACAGGAGGTATGTTTTGATCCAAGGTAAGCGAACGATTCAACCTTCATCACTGTAAGGATATGCTGATAGTCACGCCGATGGCCCTGATGCTTTACGAAGCATGGACGTTCTAGCGCACGAAGCGTGGATGAGCGAGCCGAAGTTCGCCACGGAGGTGCTCTACAAGAAGTCAAAGGAGATGGCCGGCGGTCTAGCCACATTTCTTGCACCAGTGCTCCGGTCGAATATACTGACCGAGGAGACGAACCATTTCGAGATGTTCCCGGAGTACCCGGCGGAAATCTCATTCGAGCCAGTCTTCGCCGAAGCAATGCGTCTAAAGACACAGCTACTTCTCGACGAGAAGCACTACAGGCTTGAGTTCTGTCCCCCGGGGACGCCGTTGAGCCAGCAGACCATGAAGCGACACGGATATAGCGGAGGCGCGGCGAATCATATAGGGGGTCCGCTCGCTTCGGCCGGTGTCAACGAGGAAGCGGGTGGAGAGCGAGTCAAGACATGCCTGTTTCCCGCGGTCTGGACCTACTATAGACCATCTCCACCCATGCGGCTCGATATAAACGCACGTATTGAGAACCACGTTGTCAATTACCGCAACCTTATCCAGAAAGAGGATGAAGTGTCGGGCTACCCTCAGGTAGCTGCCAAGGCTGTTGTGTCGCTGCAGTCGCCTCGGAAACCACAGTGAAAGCCCTCAAAATTGGATGGATTAGACAGGTCGAGTGACACCTCCAAAGGTTTGCTATCCCATCGTTCTGGCGCTTGCAGAGCGACTGGAGGGCTCGAATCATTGTCAACCCCAGCAACAGGCGAACGGGGGCCGTCCGACTCGATAAACATGGTATAAGGGAGTGTACCGTCGGTTATCAATAGCAACATCACGTCCTGTCTTGAGTTAGGAATAATCGAGTCATTTTACGTCACTTTCCGAATTTGTGTTCTGACTTTAAACCAAGGTCGCACATGGAGTTTCTCGATGTTGTACTTAATTGAATGCTGAGAACAAACCCCTTACCCCTGACCATTCCTACCCGCAACAATGGCGGGCCGGCCTGAGACACGAAGTCGAACCCACAACCTACCTAGTACTTGTGACCAGACAGGCCTTCTAATAGGACTAGAACGGCATTCGAATATCCAGCTCAAGGATTTATCTGGTCCATTCCTCAAAGAAGCAGACTGGGACCGCAGAAATGATCGGTCGCATAATACGCAGTAACAGGCCGAAATAAAACTACCTGCCAAGTACCCGTGGGACGTGCCAGAAGGAATACCATACTAACGTTAATATCGACATAGACTGTCTTGAGTACATTCAACAATTGTATATATGTATCGTACAAGTAAGCATGAGTACGCCGTCGACTAATTTGGCTACTGGTGTGCCGATCCCGCCACATTCTTATGGATTGTCCTGTAGGCTGTGCCTGGCTACGCCCATCATATCTAGCGTATTTTACCTTGGCACTACATAATTCGTCCGACGTGCGCCCACGGCTGCGGACCCTCGAGAGATTGCCTGTGATTGCTCATCTTGTATTGTTCTTCCAGGGTTTCAGCTGCATACTATTTCTGCACATTTGGCTGGAGGGGGGGTTCATTGCATGTCAGCTAGCCCCTAAAATTGGTCGCCTCGGGCGGGCAATTACAAAAATGAGGACACCAGGCCCGTGTTAAGGGAAAAGATGAACGTTGGTATCTAACCAGCACATCATCTTGTGTTCAGATGCGACGATGGGCGCAGGCTTATCCATGCGTTCCGAGAAAGAAGATCCTTGGTTCAATCCAGAGCTGCGGAATAAACAGTATGGCGAGTTTGGAGATGCCTACAGGGACGACGTGTACTTTGATCTGGCAGCACAATGGAACATAAATACGTAAGCGAACCTTACCATCTAGACCCGGCATTTGGCTCACGAGGCACTTAGGGATAGTCGGCCATACCTCGCCTATGTGAGGCAACTCTCGCAGCAGGGATGGATCCATCTGAGGTTGCTCGCGGATTTCATGCAGATTGGCACTCATCCACAAAGGTGGAAGGATCTGAACCCGAAGGGACCAAGCGGCGAAAAACGCGAAGAGGCAGAGAAGGACCGTGAAAGACGGGCAGAGAAGACCGAGGTCACCATCCTAGACTACTGCGCCGACGAAGTGAAGAAAACAGGGCCCATCCAGTCTGCCGCGGAGCTGCGCAATGAACTAGATATGCGTATAACTGGGGACGGTATTCGATTAAGGCTTTACGTCGTCGAAGACCTTTCAAGGGACGTTATCGAGGTTCTAGGCCAGAAACGTGTGTTAACCACCAAGTTCTGTTTCCCCTTTATCGTCATACTAGTGTGCTCGGCCCACCCCCTCCGAGATTCTAGGTTTTAAAGCGGCCGCTAACGCTTAACCCTATAGTCAAGATCGACCCAGATGTCTTTAGGTCTCATATAGTCGACTATGCTTGGTATAATGTCCGTGATAGATGGCGAGACCCTCCATACGTGGGTGCAGCAGGACGGCCTAAGAACTGGACCCAACTTCGGTACGTGACGGCAAGATATTTCGAAACAAGAGACAAATTCAAGGCGGCAGGAAGTGAAGCACAGCAATTCAACATTCTTAGACGGCCGGACGATGACCACAGTAACAAAGCCTGGTGGGACGAACCAGGGGCCGTTGTGGCACTGACGAGATCTAGAGCCACCTTTTGGTTGCAGAAAGAGCAATCAGGGTCTGGGCCTCGTGTGGGTGAGTATTCACATGTAAAATACACGCGAAATAGAACTAGATTTAACAGACTTGCGAGCCGTAGGCGTATTGTTCCTAGATCCAACAGTCAAAACCGGACTTCCGTTATGGCGAGGCCGCCGTATTTTGCACGAAACACCCCAATTCGAGTCCAGCCCCCCTCCGCAACGCGAGAGCCAGAAGGACGGCTCGAAGCAGAGAGACCCGTGCAATAATAACAGCTTTTACGAAGACTTCATCTATTGGGCGCAGCAATTGGCAGTCTTCCCGGCCTCGCCGAAAGTACAGGTGTCGAGTGCGCACGTACCGATGCAGGCGCTCTTGCATCTGATCTGCTCCGAGTGGCTCACGATGTCGGATTATATCAAGACACGCCTCAATCAGGTGGACTTGGAAATCTTGAACCCCCAGCAGTTCGTTGCGCCCGGTCACCACGTCAGCGACGAGAAGCTACACATGTGGCGGCGGTTTATTCCCCTTTACCGGGAGATGGTCAAGGAGACACTGCAATGCGTCTTTCATTTCCCGTGTTACAGGGAGACTTCTCGCTGCCCCGTCATGAATGGGGCAGATCCCGGGAACCGTACCAACCAGCAATTGGTGGCAGGGAACGACGCGACAACCTCGATCCCAGACACTTCAACAACGAAATCGTCTACTAGCGCTTCGCAGGTGACAATGTGCCCGGGCGGTGCCCAAAGCGCAGAAGCATCGGTCCTGGGCTCGATCGGCAGTTACGAGGACGATTTTAAGCTCGTCCTCTCGCACTTGGAGGAATACCAGAGCCGCATCAATCACGTCACTTCCGTCATTACCGCCGTCATGTCGATCAGGGACTCGCGTCGGGCCATGGAAGATAACCACAACATCGGCCGCCTTACCTGGCTTGCAACCTTCTTTATCCCTTTCAGCGTGATAGCCGGGGCTTTCTCCATGACAGACGATATTCGCACCATCAGTACTTATACTGTGAGGTTGTACTTCGCAGTTTCGGTGCCGCTGGCGTTCGTCACAGCCGTAGCGGCCTTGGCGATGTCTAGGCCGAAGTTCAAGAAGTACTTTGCAGCATTGAAAAGAGAAAGCATCGCAAAGTAGAAGGATATTTGGAAGGCGTAGTAGGTCTTCAGATTGTACAGATGTCTTCCTGGATACAGCTTCGTTCTGTCGCAAACTTTGAAGCGTACTTGCTTGCCTTATGATTTTTCTTCGCATTTCAGACCATAAGTCTGCTTGGATTGCTCCGTCTGCTCTGAAAACGGGGAAGTCTGCAACTCACAGTTCCAGGCTTCAGGGCACCGGGTACCATATGCTGCCGTAACGTAAAGATAGCATAGAATGGCCTATCTTATATGCCGACGAAAGCAATGAAATAATCGGTGTTTGCATGTGTTACAGGCTTACGCAATCTCCATGTTTCGGAGTGTGGCGATTTAGTTAAAAGAGGTGCCTTATCTGTATGGCGGGGCAGGTCATGAGCTTCGCTCCCACTTTCTGCTTTACCTGCAACCTAGGAAACTGCTGCTTGCACCAAAAAAGGACAAGATCCCGTGCTATAACCATGGTAGTTGAGGATGCTACGATTCCAGTCGTGGACTTCGAGGCTTGGTCGCATGGGTCGGGCAACGACAGGAGGCGCATAGCGCAGCAGCTGACTAACGCTTGTCGTCGAGTAGGTTTCGTCTACATTGTCAACCATGGAATAGCGAACAACCTGCTGGAGGAGGCATTTCGCTTCTCAAGCGAGCTTTTCGCTCTGCCACAAGAAACGAAGATGCTAGCACCTCATCCGCCAGGTCGGTGTTCCTCTGATCGACAACCTGTATGTGTGGGTAGTCCAATTGCTAATTAATTGGGGTAAAGGACCCAACGTGCACCGGGGGTATTCCTGGCCAGGCCTAGAGAAAGTAACCCAGGACATCATCGAGGAGGGGGATGAAGCAACGGAGGCAGAGAATCGAAAGATAGCAGATGTCAAGGTTGCTTTCGACGGAGCCCTGAAAGAGTCTGAATTTGACTAGCTACTGACGCGAGGCTAGGAAAGCTACGAGATCGGTAGTGAGGACTTCGAACTCCAGCCGAACGTCTGGCTACCTGAGGACGTCCTACCGGGTTTCCGGGGCTTCATGACGCAGTTCTACTGGACATGTTTTGAAACCGCGAAAGAGCTGTTGCGAGCCCTGGCTCTCGGCCTCGGGCTGAGAGACGAGGATTACTTCCTGAATTACCACAGCGGCGAGAACAACCAGCTTCGGCTCCTACATTACCCGCCAGTCGAAACAGAAAAGTTGTCGAGCAATGCCGTGGCGCGAATGCCGGCTCACTCAGATTGGGGCAGCATCACCATGTTGTTCCAGGACGAGACCGGCGGGCTCCAGGTCGAGGACCCGAACAACCCGGGCAGCTTCCTCGACGCCACGCCGATGAAGAACGCGCTGATCATGAATGTGGGCGATCTGTTAATGAGGTGGAGCAATGGTGCGCGTTCCCAGCCCGGCTGGGTTTCCGTGAGTAGATGCGCTGACCCTAATAGACTATTTGAAGTCGACAATGCATCGAGTCACACTTCCCCCTATCCGCAATGGCGGGCCAATTAACAGAAAGCCAATGACAAAGTCGCGATACTCAATACCATATTTTGTAGCACCGAATCCGACGGCGCTCATCGAGTGCTTGCCCGAATGTACGGATGAAGCAAATCCCCCTAGGTATGGGCCGGTCTTCCAGGAAGATTACAGACGGATGCGGGCAAAGGGCCAATATACGGAGCCTGTAGCTCCTTCGACAGTTTCGGGTTGATGCTGCGCCTCTATTGAGCAATACGACATCCGGACATGTACAGATATAATAAGAATGAGCAGTATGCGATTCGGTGCTTCTCCTGGTCAAACTGTCTTTTTTGATCAGCATCGATGCATCGATGTATGTATGTGATATGTATGCGAACCAATGCTACATTCACATACCATAAGTAGTAGGAAGTTGTCGGGTGTTAGCGATATGCCCGGAAGGCCGGGCCCGATTTAGATGGGCGCTAAGGAGAAACCTCGAATTGCGAGGATACCACACTAACGTTAGCTATAATCGATTAGCAGGGGAACCTACCGGGCAACCCCACTGATATCCAACCTGAAAGGCCCAGCCCAGCCAATAAGTTATCCTCGACCTCAGAAACGCTGAAGATGCCATGTCTCCAAGCGCCAGCTTTGCCGCCCGGTAGGACGTGGGGCCGGGCAACTTCAACTCCACGGAGCGCGTAGAACACTCCAGAGCGTTTGTTCGATTGGACGAACTAGCCAACATCGAACGGTAGACAAGCTACGATGAGATGAATTTAGCACGAACCCCCTGGCCAGACCCTGGACGGCGGTACTGCGGGAAGATGCATGTTCAGGTCTGAAAAGCAGCCACCCTCCCACTGTGGGGGAAACTGCTCCTCTAAGCGCTTCTATTCCATAACTTGCTGTCCAAGGGGGAAAGAAGCTTGAGGTCCGCCTTTTTTTCTCCCCTATCCTCGTTGTCAATCTCTCCCCTCTGCTATCTATCGATACGTCTAGACAATTGTTCAGACGGAGCTCTGCATGTGCCCTCCCTGGAGACGCAAGAGGAATTGACCCCTTCGCCAAGCAACCTAAGATACTGCGGGGCTTTCAGCTTGAGGGAATATTTCCCGTTCTATCCCATCCACCACCATTTCCAAACCTCCCATAAAGAAAGGACTTACCGTGGTCTTGTGCTGACATAGCGATATCGCGCGGACCCTCGAAGCTTCAGCTATCGTAGCTCATAACAATCACCTCCCTAGTGGATGTCCCGGGGCCATTAAGTCGTCATGTCGGGCCAGTATTATCCGCGTAAGTAGAGTAGCTACATATTCGCTAAGCTTCGCCCAGCCAACGCCCTGGCTTGTAGACGGCAAGAACTGACGATGAATAGCACCTCCCAATCCAAGCGGGTCCGCAGGTACGAAGTCAAAGCATTACGCTCGAGACGATAGTAGCTGACGGCAGACACAGGGCCGCAACAGAGCTATCCTCCTCCTCCCACGACACCTCCCGCAAACCGGACCGGATTCTACCCGCCGCCGCCGGGGACCCCGAGCCACGCCCCTCCCCCGGCTCAGCAGTATCCAACTCCTCCCCAGCAGAGCTATCCCTCTCCTCCCCAGCAGAATTATCCGCCCCCTCCTCAGTCGCAAATAAGCAGTCAAGGCCCCCGCCAACAGAGTTATCCGCCTCCTCCACAGCAGAATATATCTCCACCACCTCAAACTGAGACGCCCGTGTCGTATCCACCTCCGCCTCAGGCACAGCAATCACAGCATCAACTCAATCTACCACTACGGAACAGTGGTGGCGCTATCACGCCGCCCGGGGCCTCTTCTACACCGGTCAGTGCGCCACCATACTCTGAGGTGGCTCCGAATGCCCCGGAAGGGTTTCCCCAGGAGAAAACCCAGGCTCCGCCCGAGCAGTCCCACTCTCGGGCCGGCTCCACCGGTGCCTCGGCCGTAAACATGCACGCCGGGGCGCCGGCCCCGGGCCAGTTTCAGGGCGCCGCCGCCACCGTAGACGATGTGGGGACCTTTAACGGTGGCGCTTACCGCATCAGCCACCGGGACTGCAACAGCATCGTCACTTTCCAGCTGGCCATGGGCTGCCCCCTGGATGCTAAGCCTGGCGTGTTGATCGCCATGAGCCCGACAATCACGCTGAAGGGCGAGTACAAGTTCAGCGTGAAGCGGGTCATCTCGGGCGGCGACATCGGGCACTCGACCTTCATCGGGCCCGGCGAGCTGCTGCTGGCGCCCGCCATGCTCGGCGACATCACGACGGTCCGGCTCACGGGGAACGACACCTGGAGCGTCGGCAAGGACGCCTACGTCGCCAGCACCCAGGGCGTCATCCGCGACTACAAGCGCCAGGGCCTCGGCAAGGCCATGTTCAGCGGCGAGGGCCTCTGGGTCAACAAGATCAGCGGCGTCGGTCTCATGTGGATCACCAGCTTCGGCGCCATCATCCGCAAGGACCTCGCCGACGGTGAGAAGTACATCGTCGACAACGGCCACCTGGTCGCCTGGAACACCAAGTACATCATGGAGCGCGTCGCGAGCGGCGGCATCTTCGCCAACTTCGCCAGCGGCGAGGGCTTGGTCTGCAAGTTTACGGGCCCCGGCACCATCTTCCTCCAGACGAGGAACCCGGTAAGTTCCCTATCCAGCACAGAGCAGGGAGCGGACGCGGCTAGGGGGGGGGGGGGGGCAAAAAGGAA
>QJNS01000513.1:0-21189 GCA_004154925.1 Monosporascus cannonballus
GTAAAGTACGGAGTGAAAGGCAGAAGAAGCAGCCCAGCAGGTGGTTCATAGTATGGGTAGTAAATAGATGACCATTAATGCCTGCCATTTTCTAACTACTCGGGGGCGAAGCCCCCCTATATATACACAAACTGGAGCCACACTGGTGGGTCGCTGGGCCCCGGAAAGGGGGCCGCACCTTGGCACCTGACAGTAGCCCTCCCCGGTTTCCTGTGAGACAACTGATAATAACCTGGTTCTGTGAAATAGCCTGTTCCAATCCTCTAGTTGAAAGTAAACTTAATGGACCCAGACACCCTGCCACCGGGGCTGAACGATGATGCGAGTATAGTCAGAGACTTCGTTAATGGATGCGAAGTGTTAGAGCAAATCCCACCTGAACTGATATCTAAGAGTAGTCCTATGTAAGACGATCTTCCGTCTTGTTTATTCATCTAGGCACTTCTTCCGTCATGACGTCTCAGGACGTCATTCCTTTACAGGAGAAGGCACCCCCTTCCAAGATAGAAAGTGCCTGTCACGAAGGCTACCATGTCTGAGTTTGGTATATCCATAGAAACCCGTGCACACTCTTAAAAGAGCTAATAACATGCATCTTAGTGGAACAACAGGCCATAATAGCATCGACTACGGTTGCATCGGCATAATAGACTTCCCTGTTACACTTATTCGTTGACATCACAAGACCCCGGTGGAAAGATAAGTTTTTGAAAGCGTGGTCTATCTATCCAGTAGTATAATTCGGCGCCCTAACTAACCCAAAACGAATTGTGACTATATTATGCGCATACTACCGGATTCATGGCGCAACCCGTTTTGAATAGGAGGCCATAATAAGGATGCAAGTTCGAGCGGGATGGCGTGGGAACCAGATCGCGCGTTAGGTTATAGTTAAGAGCGACATGACTAGAGGGAGACTAGCAAGGGTAGCCGAGAACTAAGGCAGATCACTAAACGTCAGCAGGGCCCTTGGCTTATAACCTAAGTTAGAGCCAAAGCCCTGGCATTCTCGAAGGTAGGGAGGATCGACGGGAACGCCAATCAGGTGATGCCAAAAATAGTTTGCACATTTCCTAGATCGCCCATACATAGTATCGTTAGTAACAACACTGATAATTCTCATGAAACCTCTAAAGAATAAGTATTGGACGGTATAAATCTTTTTTATTCAGAGTTTCCTTTACGCTTTGATCTTCAATTTTAAACTTGATAATACAAATTTGTGAAGCCCAACACGCAATTTATTTTTCGCACCGCCTGACCAATTTAATAACGGACAGTAACTGGAGTATTCGAGCTCACTTATGATTTTGCTACCCAAGCTTTATTTTGGTTGGGTTAAGCCTGTCCCCGTCCTAGAGACATACACGCTTACTCCGGACCCACCGTCCCAATCGCCGGGCAAAATGTTCCGTGCAATCAGTATACTGCCGTTTTTGACGTCATTATGAGCGTGGACCAGGAACAACCGGCCAAGCCTGTATTTTCAAGGTTCGACGGCAGCGATTTATTAGCACGTGGTATATTAGAGGACAAAGTCACCGTTTGCAACATCCCACATCGTGCAACTGTTGGCTATTGGCTGCATTTTACATCGGACTGAATAGTTTCTGTCGAAATCAGAATTTCTTGGTACAATACCTCGAAGAAAGAAGACGCAAGCATGGATGGTCCGGACCTTCCAGGAAACTTCCGGGACGCGCTGAAGTCTATCGAGGGGCAGTTCACCGTCGACACGGCGAAGCTCAAGCAGATCAGCCAGCGATTTGAGGAAGAGCTCCGCGAAGGTTTAGAGAAGGATGGCCAGAACATCGTGAGTCCAGGTCCGGCCGCCGTTACGGAATAGACGTTCACAGTGCAAAGGCGATGAATATCACATGGGTTATTGGCTTCCCGAGTGGTCACGAGGAGGGGCATTATCTTACGGTGGACCTTGGAGGTACGAATCTGCGGACATGCATGGTCACGCTGCGCGGCCGCGACCGGGAGATGGAGGTCAACCAAGAGTTTACTCAGTTGCCGGACGATATTAAAACCGGAACTGCCGAAGAACCCTGGCGCCTGGTCGCGGACGCCACCGGAGACTTCATAACGAAACGAAACATACGAGCCAGCCCCGACAAATCGTACGATGACGATCTCGGTTCCGTATTCTGAGGCAACCGCTTACGCACCTTTGTGCAGGATACCTCTCGGCTTCACATTTTCGTACCCGGCGATGCAGGAACGCATCGACCATGGCGTGTTGACGACCTGGACAAAAGGCTTCGAGATCAAAGGCGTGGAGGGTTAAGACGTGGTAGCGCAACTAGAAGATGAGATAGCGAAGGGGGTGAGTAGCAGGCTCCGAGCGTGTGGGAATCCTTACTAAACGTAAAAGAACCTGCCTGTGAAGATCGTCGCGCTTATTAACGATACGACTGGAGCCACGATCGCGTCGGCCTACAAGGACCCCAAGACGATAATCGGCGCAATATTCGGAACGGGGTGTAATGCAGCATATATGAAGAACTTAGAATCCATACCAAAACTGAAGACAGACCTGCCCCCCCACACCCCTATCGCCATCAACTGCGAATATGGTGCATTTGACAATGATCATCGTATCTTGCCACGAACCAAATACGACAAGGCAATAGACGAGGAATCCCCCAAGCCTGGCGAACAAGCCTTCGAGAAAATGAGCGCGGGGTTGTACCTGGGTGAGATATACCGGCAGATCATGTGCGACTTCTACGACAGGGGCCTTGTATTCGTGGGGAAGGATGTTTCTGGATTAAAGAAGCCATATAGCCTGGACACGGCCTTCCTTTCATGCCTCGAGAACGACTCGTTTGAGGAAAGAAGTGCGCGTTTCCAAAGCGTCTTGGGCTTCGACCCGACTGCGGAGGAAATGACATTATCACAACGGCTAGCTGAGCTAATCGCTGTACGCGGCGCCAGGCTCTGCACATGCGGCATAGCGGCGATCTGCAGGATGAAGGGGATCAAGTCCGGCCACGTGGCGGCGGATGGTTCAGTGGCGAACAAGCACCCAACGTTCAAGGCACGCTGGGCGAAGTCCTCGACTGGCCGAAGGACAGGGAGAGCGACCCTATCGTGCTCACGAGCGCGGAATATGGCAGTGGCGTTGGTGCGGCGGTCATAGCGGCCATGACCATGAAGAAAAGAAACGATAACGAAGTCGTGGGTCAGAGGAAGTGACACGGTGAGCATGTGCTCGAGGTAGATTTGGAATCGGCAAAGTGAAGCTCCGCGGATAGATGTCCAAAGTAATGCGTTATTGTGCTCACTCTGTCGCACGTTGTTGTGGTTGCATTGAATAGCTCCCGAGTAAACCTTGGTTTCTCAGAAACATTCGATGGTGGCGCCCAACAATGCCTCTTGAACATAATTATCTAGAATCCAAGAGGTGGGGTGGTAGCGGGACAAGTTATAGCTTCGTGTATCGGAGGACCATAATTATAAGTACTTGAGAAGGACAACTCACTAAAGCTGTTAGGTACCCTCGAAGTCACTGTCAGGGACAACAAGAGGCATGGGAGGAGCCGGCGGTATTACTTTCCTCGTCCTCCGGAACACAGGTAAATGCCCAACTTGGCAATTGCAGATGACGGAGCGGACACACTCAACGTCGCACCGGCTCGCACCAGACCTTCGCCATGTGGTAAACCCACATAACCTGAACTAGTAATAAAAGGGGGCGTGAGTGTAGTGCCACAATAGGCTTATGTAGGTGGTGACCCATCGGGCGTTTGCCTCGTGGAAATATTCAGTGTGACGCCCAACAACATTACTTATATTCTAGGACTAAACAAAAAGTAATGGCTCTGTGGAACGACTGGAACGGGACGAGTATTGCGCAACGAGGCCTGCTTTGCAATGTGGTTAGAGGACGAAGTTACTGTTGTCGTCATTCCAACACGGAAGATCGAGGCTAATGCGCACGTGACCACTGGAATAATATGCACATTGACGGACTGCAGCCTCAGATATTGTATTCACACTGTAAGAAATACTGTGTACTTAGGTACCTATTCCTTGGCAAATCAGCTGGCCGCGGCTGCCTTGGATTTGGCTTGCAAAGGCCTCGATACCCCGGCTACCGTGCACCCGCTGCTGGGCTCGATAGGCCTTTCTTCGCTTAATCATCCCGCCTCCAGAGTTATCTGCAAATGCCCGGATACTGGATTGAGGTTACCTAAAGTTGGAGATTGATTCCCCGGCTGTTGAAACAGCAAAAAGGAAAATGACATCACACTCTAAATGGCGCCCGTTACCCACATTTCCGGATCTGCCTGCACTACTAGTCTCTCCGGGCTTCGACGTCGAATCATCGTCGTATAGCCTTCAAGTCACAGATCTCGCCAATGTCTGGGCCGAGACTCTCGATAGAAAAGGCATCCTCAGGCGAAGCCTCAACGAGGACACTAGCATCGACCTGAGTGACGGAGACAGGGAGCAGTGGCGGGTGTTCCTGACCAAGCTCGAGGCCGCTTTTGATCCCGCGTCGCCCGACCACAAGCATACCAGCCTCACTCTATCGCCGCACAATGACAGTGGCCTGACACTAAATATCGCCTGCATCTTGCCAAAACCCCTGGAGCCCTTGAAATGGCCGGTTTTCTTGACTAAGCGCCAGCCTGATGTCCTAGCATCGGAGCTAGTCGTCCCCCTCATCCAAGCTAAGCAGGTGCTGTCGCAAGAGGCTGATTACCTCGTCGCGAAACTCAAAGAGAAAGATGCAGTCATTACTAGATTGGTTGACAAGCTACAAGCAGTCGGCACGGGACTGGAAAATGCGTTCCACGGGCTTCCAATCAAGCGTAAAGTGACCAGGGCAATGGCCGAGGAGAAGGTCCAAGGACTTGCACCGTTTAACGAGCATGGATGGCGGTCACAGTGCGCACCTACGCTTAAAGCTCACCAAGACGTGCCATCCCTGGTCTCAGATGCCTTCAGTAATGGTGAAATACCTCGTGGCAGAGACGTCAAGGTGCCGAAACAAATCAATGATTGGTGGATGAAATTTGGCCCAACCTCAGCTATGGTTAGCCTCAAGGAACGGACTACCCCCACGGTATCACGGGCATCTACCCCACAGAAGGACAAGCCACCGGCAGATGGTGACGATGATTTTCAGGTGCAGGCTACGCCGCCATCCGCGAGGAAAAATCGCGAACGCCGGCAGGCTGCCACACGGAGTGGAGAAACGACAGATGATGACAACAGCCCCATAGAAATCCCGGACAGCCACCCTAAGGCTGAGCCGATGTCTCGACCGCGCATAGGGACTCTTGGGGGTAGGAAGGCATCAAGCCGGGCGCAGCCCCAGAGCCAGTCATCTCGCACCGTTCCCGATAATGACGAGACCGCCTCTGAGTCAGAAGAAGAGCCAGTGAAGCGAAATCCTGTCGCAACGGCGCGTTCTAAGATGGTGGGCTCCATTGGAAGAAACAAGCAACCGACGCCGTCGCCTATGAAATCGTCCTCACCGGCTCCGGCCCCACCCAATCACGGCGACGATGATGAGACGGAATCCGATTCAAACACCGGCTCTGAGTGTCGACCTTCACAGAAACCTGCCCCGGTACACAGGAAGAAGGGCGGCATCGGACAGATAGGGGGTAGGTCCCGGGCGACGCCCCCTCCCGCAGATGAACCAGGAGTGGTGTCCCCGACCTCCAGCGCAGAAAAGCACCCAAGACAGAGGCTCGGGACAATCGGGAAGAAAGCCGGAAGTGAAGCGAAGTATCGAGATGAAACGCCCATAGAACCGACTGAGGAAGAAGATATGGAACTCAAGGCGGAGCGGAATCGTGCCGAGCTGGCGAAGGAACTAGGGCGTAAGGCTGCTGCCCCGGCTAAGAAGAAGAGGAGATTCTAGAACGCTGAGATTACTCTGTTGCCAACCCTGAAACGAACAGCTCTTTCACAGGAATTTTGTGATGATTACTTCTAAATATTCCAGTCGCATATTCTAGTTACGAGGCCAGGTAGATTTTTTGCTCTTGCTAGTTAACCCTATATCATATACTCCCTATAAATTGTCATATATAGGAAGATTCAGACGACGTCTAGACGCTATCATCTGCAACGAGGACCTCGCTTTTGAAGGTAGTTACTAATCGATCCTTAGTATCAAACTATACAGTCTCACATGTACAGCGAATCTCACCAAGAAGCACTCTATAACTGAGTTACCGTACGCGTAAAACATGCAGAATTTATAGTTGTCATTATTCTTCTGCTTGAAACTGTTCGATCTTCTAGGGTAAGCAGAGACACGCTCAATTCTTCTCACTCTCATGGCGTCTCAACGGCACCAACCACCATCGGCATTGCCACTACGAGACTCGAGCTAGCCCCTGAATCAAGCCGCGTAGGCGGCACAAAGTCCTCGAAGCCCTGACTTCGGGACGCAGAGGGCGCCGAACTCTCTTATCACTAGCAACACAACCGGTGCCGTAAAGGTAAAATGTCCCTATATAATTGCACACGGGGTCACAAAACCTGTCCCTTCCCGCCCTTCTGTGCGCAGCCAACCCAGAACCTGGTCCGTGGTGCCTCTTTTACCCATCCTACACCCGTTATACAGCCTTCTGATTTCAAGGGTAGCGGTACATGTAAATCACACAAAGGTTAAAAGACAAGGGCACGGGGAGACATTCCTGTAACGGCGTGGGGGTTTTTGTTTTCTGTCAAATACTTACCTTGGTATCGTGGCACGACGCCCCCCTACACCACGCGGCGCATTTCGCTCATGCATATTCCCGGCGCGTCTTTCCGCTGCCTTCTATTCTTTCCATATCTTCTCTTCCCGGTCGTCTGCGCCTCGCCCGGGACCATCCGACCTCCGCTTGTTGCATATGGAGGAGCGATGCTGCGAGCTCCTGCAAGTACGAGCAGGAAGAAACGCGAACGGTGCGGGCGGGCTGCCGAAGCTGCGAAATGAAGCCAAATCGTGCAGGGGGCTCCGGGTCGGCGGGATTTTTCTTGTGTCCAACTGGCCGTTTGCGCGCGCCCATCTCATACGCAGTGGACATACCTACATAGGTACCTACGCAGATACGTCGACTTGGCAGGTTTTGTTATACCCCCACCGCCGCCCTTGTCCCATTTCCCCTTTCGGCGAACCAGCCCGCTTGTTTGAGGAGCCGAGACTAGGCTTCTCGCTGCCTGGGGTTCGATGTCAGCTGGGCGGTTGGTTGCCACGGCCACAGTAGGGTATCTGCATTCTGCATCTCCCTAGATCTAGGATCTAGGTAGTTCTGTACATACTTGGTTGGGGCGACGTAGCCATGGGGTAACGTACCAACCGTGCCCGAACAAGATGCTGACGGCAGAAATTACGCTGCCATCCATCTCCGCATTCCTGGCAGCTTGGTTGTCTGCTGGTGAAGTGCTTACTGAGATATTCACAAACCTGTAATTAAAGTGCCCAGCCTGGACAGTGTAGGATGTGGGACCCTGGAGACCTTTGTCGCATCTCGTCAAATAGCGCACTATAATTAGTCGACGCCAGGTTTGTAGTTGTATCATCAGACGAGGCTGCTAATGGAGGCACACTGACTCCCATTGACACAGCATTCAAAAATGAGGGGGCGCGGCACTCCTCACCATGGCAAGCATATAGCTCGATACCAGACATACTCGTTGCCTGGTCCCTAAGTAACATAGACCTATGTCATACCCAGAAAATAGGAGGCTGTACGCCCACTGCGGTCCCGTTAACCACCTACCTATAAGGGAACAAGCTGGCCACCATCGTCTCGCACGGTGTAGCGTCGTGCCATTGTCGGAAGTTTCGCCACGTGGGACGAGCGACCGTTACTGTCACCGTTACCACGGCGGAGCAGGAAGGCTTCTGTTGGCTGGAGCCGGGTGCTGTGGGAGATGATCTGTGCTACAGCCTTGTAACAAAAGGCTGCTGCCTGGGTAGCCTCGTCGGCAGAGATGCCGCTGACCATAGACGAGGTGTCTCTCGTGTCGCCGGCTGGTGGTGGTGATGGCCACACGTGGCCCTAATTCACCGGAGGCCCAGTCCCTGGAGCTCGGTGTCGGCTTAAGGAAACGTTGCCCTGTCCATTCTGAAGATAAGCAGGGGATGGGCCTGTGGCGGATCGGTGATGAGGAGGACGTGATGTGGGACTTTGTGCGGTTGTTGCCTTGCGAGTCTGGTGAGGATCAAAGTTACGCCCGTAGAGGTCGTTTCGCAATTGTGCATTGTAGCAGCGAAGTTGCATGGGCAATATGAAATAGAAAGGCGAGTTTGAGCTTTGCATAACTTCAATGGTTAACCAATTGGAATACCTCATGACGAAGCTCTCGGCACAACCAAAGACGAGGCAGTCCCCCTGATACTCAAACACCAAGCAACCAAGTAGTGTCGATTGATGAGACCCCGAGTTATCAGTAACCCAGAACGTTGGTGCCACCACAATACTGTAACTCTACAGATGCCACGGCCTCCAGAATTCCTGTAAGATTTTCCGCTCAGGGGTTCAGGCTTAGGGAACCTCACGGCCAATGGCCTTGAATGAATCCGTCGAGTGCCATGAGAACTCTGTGTCTGTCCAAACCCAATATGACACTAACCCGTAATTCCGTCTAAGTTCATTCTAACGCATGAAAGAAGCTAACCACCTCGTTGATTCATGCAACCAGCGGGGATTACAAACATTACCTCGCGGTAATCCAACTCGTACAATGAATTGAGCATGAAGTCAACAGCAGCTCCATTACTCCCTCTAGGCCGCCATTAATTGTCTAAGCTCGGCTTATTTGACGAAAACCGAGTGACAGCAGTGTAGATGACATAGACAGAATGGAGTCCATAGTGCCGTTTCCGTAAAAGCCCATTAAAAGGGGCCCGGGCCATCGGGCTTTGTTAACCAGTCTGTAATTTTCTAGGAATAGGGGGTGGTGTCTTTCTACAGGCTGGTTTACTAGCGATCTCTCTAAGAATCGCCCAGTAATACAGCAATTGCAAGTATATACCCGATGGCGCCCATTCCACCCGAACTTCTATTATCAATTTTTATATATACCTCCTGGTGCATCTGGTCTTCATGGATTCGACCCCGCCTTCCGGGCCGAGTTCCTCGACAGTTCGCGAATGCTGCAACCCAGACTATGGGATATAGTCCTAATGGTTCTGGGGTCTTGGACAGGCTCTTCCGGATAGACAGAGGCATGCAGACAGAATGCCGCATTCAGGTCGCCAGCGGCACACAGATAGATAACCCCGTCCGCGTCGACAGAGGCAGACAACCATATAGAGGCACATACGTGGACGGTGATACGCAGACAAACAACAGTTCGAAGGCAATTAGAACTCACCTGCCGCCTGCGCGTAATACAAGGGATCAGGGAGCAGAAACATCGGACGAACTTCTTCTTTTGCCCCTAAAACGCCCGACAGCGAGTACCCCCAGTGCAGACACGCTATGATGACCAGTCGACCCGTTCATGACACATCGAATCGTCGCTGAGGACACCCTATAAACACCCATGTTGATGCGATAGGAGTATTTCGTCATATACTAATACGGTGTAGCGCGACCAATCGGCTCCGGTAGAACCGGCGCCGGTAACAACTACGTGGACGCGGACGCGCCCGTGGAATGGAGTAGACCAATCGACCCAGACGCCAGCGCAGCTCAACAGTGCCACGTCGGGGACCGTCGAGCCATTCGACACGAGGAAGCCTATTGCGTCGGAGAAGTACTGCCCGTTCTGCGAGATCGCGGCAAAGTACGCGCCGTTCCCGCCGGAGAAGCCGCCGGCCCCGGGTCCAACTTCGGCCGCGGATACCGGCTGGGACTAGACCAGCTAAGGGCCCCCACGCTGGCCCAGAATTTAAGGTGGAATATCGCGAAGGTATTGGCAGAGATGGGTGTCTGAATGGGGAGCTTAGATTTAGCGCGCGTTATATAGCCTTCCAATCCCTTCGTCGTCCTCCTATCATGTGGCAGACGCTCACAACCCCTATCATTAGTTCTGGGCTATATTAATTATCCGCTCAGCGGGGAGATACCCTATGCTTCCCCGATTATATCGCGACTCTTTAGATATACGCTGGAAAGCGAAATCGAACTACTGGAGATATAACCGAATATTTCGGTCGGACAAAGTGGGATGTGGATAGGGGCAGACCAGGACAGCCATTATAACAGCCCGATGCAAGAAATTAAGTATATGGCGGGGTGTTAACCAGTCAGCTTTCTGGTAATATTAAGTAAAGCAGCTGTAACCGTTGGGCATTAATTTTAAATTATCAAAACTTTATACGGCGCTGTGTCTTGTAAGTCATGTCTAAGCTGGCTATGTATTTACAGAATGACCTTCCTTTAAGAATTCGCCCATCATCGGACCATGTCGTCCGTACGATACCTCAGATCTGAAACATGTCACCGGAGAAATAGAAGTTTGCTGTCATGTTGAGACAGCCGTGTTCTAAATTACTAGTATCCATCCTGACTAGTCGTCCTAGTCCCCATGAAGAGTCCATGCTTAAGCTAAAGTACCCAGTTTACTTCTCAAGTTCCATTTTCTAGTTATTAGGTCCATTTAAGATCCAGCTCAGGTTAAATCGTCTCCAAACGATAGCCCTATAATCGTCTTTGCTCCCATCGGTCTGGGAGAAATCAGTCTCGACCAAAGCGCCAATCTTGAAGTCAGCCGTCTTCGTCATGCTCGAATATCCCCCTTCGTGTCCGGCACCGGCGATTGGAGCGTCTGCAAGCTTGCGCCCGTAGTTGAACTTCTTCGCATCCGCATCGTAGCTGATACGGACCCGCATATGGCGTCGACTGTCCTTGTCCGCGGAATTGAGGAAGAGCAGACGCGCGGGCCCCTTGCCGTCCTTCAGGTTGTACAAGAAGGTTGACGCCTCGCACGCCGGATCTGGCAATCCGCTGTCCAGGGTAAACTGGCTGAATGAGCTTAGGGTGCCACGAGCGACTTTGCGGTAATTATCGGCTTTTCCGGCGCGATCATTGCGATAAAGCTTCCCATCGGGAGTTTGCGCGACGGTTCCCTCAGAACCCGCGCTTTGAAGAGATTGATATGACCATACCCGATTCCCAGGCTGGCCGCGCCCGATTATGTTCCTTCCCTGCGCGGGAACGACGACCTCTCCCGATGAGATGACAATGCCGTTACCGAGGCCGACCGCATCCCATGCTTGTCCGCTGGGCGTAAGTTGCTCTGTCATGTCCACCGGCTCGGACCAGGTTTTCCCATCATCAGTGCTCTGCGTCAGGAAAAGATGGCGTCTCCCTTCCCATGTCTCGTCGATTTTCTTCGTCTTCTGTCCATTTGGCAGAATGTCACCGGCATTTTGGCTGTAGCCGCCGCTATTCCAGCTCATAAGGAGGTAGATTGTATTGCCATCCTGTCGTGGAAAAGGGGCCCCCCCTTTCTGTTGGGCAGCAATATTGGAGCCCAAAAGCCATATATCAGTGGATCACCCACAACAAGTGGGATCAAGGCTTCCTAGCTTCCTACAAGTCAATATATCCTCAAGAGCTGTGCACCTGCTCCTTAGTAAGTGTGACACATCCACAATGGGTGTCGGGTTGCCCCAAGTGCCAGCTCCTTTGCCGACGACTTCCTGCAGACTTTCCCAATCACTGAGGCTTTCGCCATGGTCGCTCGCCGTCTTGGTCCGCTTGAAAACGAGGTTGATATCACCGAAGTCCCGATTATCGTGTCTCCGGCCTTCAGCAAAGGCGAGGATACGGCCGCTGGCGGTTCTAAAAACAGCAGGAATTCTGAAGGAATGAAATCCAACACCATTCGGCAGCTTGTCAGCTCCCCCCATATTGCTGCTGCGGAAAGGAGCGAACCCTTTGTGGTAAGGGGTCGCATCCTTGGCCGGGTCGTCGACACTTGCGATAGCGATGGTTGCGGACAGCACTACAAGCAGGGCTGTAGTAAAGGGAGACGGAAAAAACCGGGAGAACTTCATCTGGATAAGAAAATGATTGTCTTTAGGGGTGACGCGGCGGGATAGATGCTAGAAGCGGATATTGCGAGCAATATAGCTTGAAGCTGGACTCGTAGAATGTCGCAGGAATCACGCAGGAAAATATATATGCAATGTCAGGGAGTCTGGAGCTATGCCAGATATGTTGAAGGGATAAGCAGTGCACCAATGCAGCGTATCCCTAATCCGCCCTCTTGTCGGCTTGATGAAGCACGTGTAGAGCTCATAGGCTCTCAGAATCCACACTTATTGACACCAAGACTCAAGTGTAGCTATTAATAATCCTCCATTAAGAAGACTAGTTAATCCAACCGATTAATTGTGCTGATCAATGGAGTGCTGACATACTGCGGAGGAATACCTTTGCTTGGGGGCTATTCTGCAGGCGACTTCTGGGGGCGAAAAACTAGGATTCAGACTTGGAGACTAGAATATCTAGCGGGACTTTAGTAATGGCTAGCATGCGCTTCATCCCTGGTAGAGTGACTTCCCCCCGCAATTTCGAGTGGGACCTTGCATTGCGGCTGAATTAGGCAGTTTCCCTATTGAGCATCATAATCCTAGCCGTATTAAGGGCTCGCAAATGTGAGGAAGCCCCCTGAATATTTGAATTAAGCGGCTAGGGTTCTCCGCCGAAGAACCGCATAGTCTCCGCTCAGTAGGAGGCGGCATGCGCCCTGATATTAAAGGTGAGTTGGGCTCATGTAATCCCGCTTGGTCTATACATGGTCTCTTCGGACCATGCATAGAGGCTGAACACAAAACCTCTTTTTAAGCAGTGGAAACAAGGAATTTTTTTAGGGATGGAAAGTCAAATTTCAGTTCAAAAGTACTTCGAAGAGGTCAATTGATAAATTTGTTGTCTATTACCGCGCCACTCTAGTCTCGATAAGAAGGTAACCTAATAGCCAGGGTGTTGAGCTAGATAGGTCTCTGTAATGTATAGCGCAGAGTAGAGGCACTTGTCTCAGTCGAGGATACAAGAATATAAAGAGCGAGAAGGCCTAGGGCGCCAACAGTGAGCACGTTGATATGCGACGAGGATCTAGGCACATCTGGAGAGATGCTGAGAATGGTTACAGAAGTTGGTCCTGACAATTCACACAAGAGAGAATCATAGAAACCATTTCTTGTCTGAACAAGTTGCCCAAGGCATTAAATGTCAATTAATATGAGTTATCCGAATCAAATACAGCCCCAATGCCAATCCTTATTTCCTCCGTCAACCAGCCCCAGCATCAAACCACGTCCGAGGGATACATGATAGCTGAGATGATAGACAATTAGACCTTGACATGAACATAGACGAACTCGCTCTTCGCCACTGAGCGCTTCGAATACGCTTCCACGTTGTTCCAGTTATATTCCTCGATAGTTACTCTATCGCCCGAAACGCCAGCGACCCAGGCAACATGGCCAAACTGTCCCTTGTTCCTAACAGCGACGGAGCCAGGCACCGGGTTGTTGTCGACTTTGACCCCCGTCTGGCGTGCAGCATCGTCCCAAGTCTTTGCATTGCCCCAAGCTGCTCCAAGGTACTTGTTGTGGAACTTAATGCCAAGGCGTTCGTTGATGCGCCAGGCGACGAAGCTGGTGCATTGGCACTTGAAGTAATTCCACTTGTCCTCATCGCTACCGACGTTGCATTTGCCCTTGTAAGGGTAATCGTCGATGATGGGGCCTGGTATTTCGCCCTCAGGAGGCTTCGGAGCGTTTGTGCACTTGGCAGTCACGTAGCCATTGGATCCGGTCTTGACGTAGTAGTCTGCAACGTAACAGCCATCCGAGGTTTTATCCCAGATGGTATTACCGTTGACATTTGTGCCTTCGGTCTGGCACGTGATAGTGACATCCTCGCCTTTCTGGTAGGTTGAGACGACGTCGAAGCTTGTGCCGGGGCCTTTGCGACAGTTGACATTCGCGCCAGTGATTGGGTAGGCTACTACGCCTTGGGTAAGAGCCGCTATCGTAGCAACAGCCGTGAACTTCATTGTGAAGAGGGGAGACAAGCGTGTGTGTCGAAGAGTGAAGGAAGGTATTGATCAGGATGGGAGAGAGATGCTGTTGATCTCAAGTGGAAGGGCGATGGCTTGCTGTACTTTATACTTTCGAAGGAAAGCAGCTGTACCCCTGCTCCTGTAGAAGGAGATGAGTCCTTAGCAATGTGGACACGAAGTCTTGAATATTGCATCCTCAGAATCACCGATAAACTGTTCGAGCTGATATCTAAAGCATCTTGGCATATAATAGCCATCCTCGCTCGTTCCAGAGCATGTGAGAGCCAGGATGCTTGGTCGAACGGCGTAAATCGTTGGCCGTATTATGGTCGGAAGGAGTCGAGGACATGTCTTTAACATTGATCCATTGATCCATTTTAGTTGATATAAGGCTTGTATCCACTTCGAGCGCAGTTTCTGGAGTCTGAGAGTTCACAAGTGGAACTGAGCTGAAAGGGCAGAAAACGTCTTTAACCTATTTCGGTATGCTTGACCGAGGGCCTAATTATGCCCTTCTCACTACGCAACTCAGGCGGACCCCAATAACTCGGGGCCCGGTCATTGCATGTGCTACCGGTTTTGTTCCGTTCAGTGCGGCGCGTTTTGGAATGCTGAGTTCCCGGTGAGCAAGGCGGAACTTGCCCGTGGTGTACGTCGTGGAATTAAGGCTCAACACAGAAATGAATCAGCTTGGTACCCACATTGCCACCTTCCCATATAGGAATGTTCCGGGTTTAGTCTGGGGAATGCCAAACACTAAGCATTGAAACCAAACTACGGCTGAAATTTAAGGCAAGGCTGCGTCCGGGACTTTTGTTGCTGTGGGTCACCAAAACCATCAAAGGCAACGCTACTACACGAGTTTTCAATTCCTTGGCCTAGATTGTTCTTATACCAGTATCTCGGGCATATGGGAATAATACGGCAGATCGTCATTCCGTGTCCCAATTTAATCCTTTGGGGGTCGTGCGATAGTCGAGCAAGCAAGAATGTCAAGGATCTCGAACACCAAGGTTGCATCGCCCGGTCCGTGGGCATTTATACGCCCGGGTGAGATCTGAGCATGATAAATAAATGGTTCAGGCACCCCAAACAAGAGTCGATCAACTCATCGCTTCCCTATCACTCACACCGAGAAAAGTCAAGCATTAGCCCATTCCCATAGTTCTATAATGAAGCTCCTTACTTCGAAGCACTTCCTCCCACTCCTGGCATGCTCCACTGCGAGCGCCTACCTTATCACCGGCAACAGCGTCAACTGCCGCGATGGGCCTGGTACTAGCTTCAAGGTTCTGAAGACATACAAGAAAGGCCACGATGTGTCAATTACCTGCCAGACAGAGGGCACGGACGTTAGCGGCAACACGATCTGGGACAAGACCTCTGATGGTTGTTACGTTGCCGACTATTATGTCAAAACTGGGTCTAATGGCTATGTCACTGCTAAGTGTACTAACGCCCCCCTACCGCCGCCATCTTGTGGTGCTCCCAAATCCAATGCGGCGACTGTCGACCTCATTGCCAACTTCGAAGGCTTCGTGCCCAACATTTGTTAGTATTTTTCCTTTGCAGCATCGAATTGCTACATACTAATAATCTATTGGCAGATCGCGACACAAACGGTGACCCTACCGTTGGTTATGGGCATCTTTGTAAGAAGACGAAGTGCTCTGAAGTCAAGTACCCAATTCCGCTCTCCGTGGCGGACGGCAAGAAACTGCTTGCTGAGGATATGGCTGTACGTTGGGTGCTGCTGATCTTCAATTTGCTGAATATAGAGCTAACAACATCTTCTTTACGCAGAGCTTTGAGAAGTGTGTTACAGAAATGACCAACGATAAAGTAACCCTCAATGCCAACCAGTACGGGGCTGTGGTCAGTTGGTCCTTCAATGTTGGCTGCGGCGCGGCTAGGAACTCTCAGCTTATACGACGTCTCAACGCTGGCGAGAAACCTAGCGCTGTTCTTCCGGAGGAACTGATCAAGTGGATTAACGACAACAATGGGCCTCTTGAGGGCCTCAGACGCAGGCGCAAGGCCGAGATTGCTCTGTCACGGAAGACAACAACCGATGTGGCTCTCCCGCCCGTTTGCTGAGTGTTCGATACAGTACCTTGAGGTTGCTTTGGAGGGGAAAAGAGGACAAATACAAGCCAACTTGCCATTTCCTGCAGGGATATTGTTCCATTTCTCCATTTTGCATCTTTTTATTATAGTATTCAGTGACACTTAATTTACTCTAGTTAGCTGAAGAATTCCCTGTCTTATTTTACACTGCGCCAGCAGCACGTGAAATGGTTAACTTCGTAGTGATCCAGTTGGCGAGTCTCAAACGTAGTAGATGAGGGACAAGATATTCGGCCACAGCGATCAGCAGTCAAGTTCTAGACTAGCAATTCGACGACAAACCAAACGAGTAGAGTAATAATTAGAAAAGTACTACAGGTTGCGATTGACTGTGTTGGCCACAGACGGCTGATGAGTGTGATGTGGGAATGAAAGGAATATTCGAGCCTCAGGCGCCCCTATCTTTGAGGTCGTTGAATGTTTCCTTCGTGACGCCAAGTTGTCTGCAACAGTCCATTGCGTAGATCCTCACCCAACATGGGTGTCGGAGTTGTGTCGGACCCTTGCAGGACGTCCAACCATATCGTTCATGAGCCATACTGAGGCAGCTAATGCTCTGCCAACTTCCTGATTAATTTACCAGGACGCTGATCGACACCTTTTTACTAAATTAAATGTGGTTGTCCGGAAATAACTCTCATCGCACGCGACAGTCGGAACGGCATTGCCCCGTCTGATGTGGCCTGCCCCCACCCTGCTAGCGTTTACCCCAATGATCTGCGATGGGGGGATATGGGGGCCACCGTGGGGCGGTGTCAATCGTCTAAAATTACTCACAGAAATTCCTTGGGAAAAAAAAAAAAAATATCCACTAAGGCTTGCTTGTTTGGGTCGCCACAACAAAACCATTTACCACCTGCGCTCTTGCGGGTGTTAAAGTCCTTCCTAATACGGCTATCATTTCGGTTCTAGATAGTGGAGTCTGTCGGTTCTGGAACAATTGCGAGGTCTTTTAAAATTTTGGAGATCATGCTCTCTTAGTCCATCCCTGCTTCTGGGTTAAATGAAGAGCTGGTCTCCTAAGACGGCCACTGTATTTCCCCGTCCCAGATTACCATATCTATCAGATTTATGCCTCATATGAAGGAATCTTTGGTCAAGAACAATATTATAGGGATCATATTTATGTACTATCCGCGGTCCCACTGGGATTCAGCCGTATGCATCGGCTAAGCGAAGAGGAAAATGATGCCATGTCACATAAAAGTTCGGCCCTCTTTGGAAAACCAACGACCTCTCCGTATAGATCTAAAAATAGTTTCAATGGGGCAAGGGTGTCTTATTGGTCTCTAAGCATGGTTTGTTGCTTCCTCTCAGCTGAGGAGGATGTTGGCAGTTATAAAAAGAGTTCCGTTCCTCCTTTCTAAGAGGTCGGCTGAAAGCACTAATAATTCCTGCCCATCGCGCCCTTTCCAATCATCAGATCATCTAAGCCTCGAACCATTTCACAATGCGGTCTCTTCATCAATTTGTCGTAGTTCTTGCGACTACCCTTATTTCTATGCCAATCTCCACCACCTGCGCCGCTGTAATCTCCGATCGGTCCGTTGAGCCTACGGACCAGAATCTCGCGCTGCGCGATGTTCCTGAGTCTGCATATTTCAATCTTAAGGCGCCTTCCCATGATTTATTCCGTCATGTTCATCTGAAAGATGATACGGTACAGCAGAGTTTTGCCTTCGACCAAAAGAATCGACGTCTTTTCGTCTCTCAGCGCCGCAACGGCACCCCTATCGAAGACGGTGATCTGTGCATCACTCAACTGGATTTCGACGGAAACTACCTCGGACACATGTATCTCAATGGCTTCGGCCACGGTGTTGCCTTTGGGGCGCAGGGCGTAGGCTCAGATACCTACTTGTGGACTGAAACCGATTGCAAGAGCAATGGTTACGGGGAGCGTCTCGCGCGATTCAAGTTCGTCAATGGCAAGACTCTATCTCGTGACTCATCTGCCTTGAAAAAGTTCAAGCCAATACCAAATTCGTCTTCAATTATATGTGTCATCAATCCTGTCGATGCTACACTTGTCTGCCGTTATACTTCCGGCAGTACCAAACGCATCGCTGCTTTCCCGCTCGAAGAAGCGACCGCTGGCAACTTCTCGAGCCCTGTCTACGATTTCGAACAGCCGGAGCTGAAGGGACGGTCTTCTGTGTTCCAAGGATATGCAGCTTACGGATCGTATATTTATATGCTCAGCGGCACGGCTTATGAGGTCAACGGCGGGATCGTCAATTCAGAAGTAACCAGTGTCAATGTCAACACGGGAAAAATTCATCAAGGGCCAGTATTGACTAAGGCGGGAGAGTCTCTCACATTCCGGGAGCCCGAGGGTATGGCGGTTTACACGACCAAGGCCGGTGAGCCTCGTCTTTTCCTCGGCTTTGCATCGGGCAAGGCTGGCGATAGACGCAGCAACATTTTCTACAAGAACGAACTCCTTCAGAAGTGAAGCAGGTAGAATCTTGAGTAGCGTTAGCGACTTTCACTTCGTTCCTGTGGTTTGTGTTTGCGACTGCCTGATATAGTTCGAGCGCGTCTTATTACCTATTACGGTGGCTATGGTTATCACTTCAGGTTTTACTACTATTTGGGGCCTGTTAGAAAAACGACCGCCATTTTCAGGAAGAGTGCGCATGAGAAAGCCAGCAATGACTCAACTCTGGAGGGCATAGATTAGCAATGTTATGTATTAAAATGACAAATAATCCCTCTGGTACAGCACGCCCAACGCCCCGCGCATTTACGGCTTTTCTGAGTTCCCCCGACGCTCCCTCGATATTGCCTTCCACATCAGCATACTTCCGACACATGAGATGCTAGTTGTTGTCTTATTTTGGAGCACTATAACCCCAATTATTGCCATACTTCACGACTTTGGGTCAAAGTTATTGCCCATTTGCCCCGATATCCCCTGTGGTGCAAACCCCCACCACCACCCCGGACTGCTTTTTGCTTTCCTTCTTTCGAAAACCAACGACAAAGCCGTCGTACACCCAGTCGACAGCCACGGTCGGGGTACTGACAGAGTGCTCCTTTTATTCGAGCGTTCCAAGCCACAGCGCCATCCTGATTACAGTCTTGAATCGAGTTGAAGAACGCGGTAGCCCGCTGATCAACGTTAACAAATATCTCGATTTCGTTGCAGCGTCGTATAAGCTTCTTGAATTCGACCACATGGTTGAGCGCTGACTGCCTTTTTTGGGGTCCCATTTACTGAATTGAAGCTGGTTTCAAAGGTCCTTTTTCTGAACAATATCTTTCGCCTCATACGAGCGCCTTAATACTTTGATTATTTCCGTTCCTCTCGTAAGACCGGCGACGACGGCCATGAGAGCTTCCTTGGCGTTGGCAACGACAGCGGCGGCCAATGTGACTTAGTTAATATGGGCGAGCTTCGCCGAATCTCCTTCGCCATAGTCAACCGCCATGAGAGCCACCCGAAGCGCTGTCTTCCACATCTCCTAGCTATTACTGCCATGGAGACGATTTCCTTCACTCAACGTGAAATAGAAGTGATTCTAATCTAGGTATGTATCCTTCTTCCTCTCGCCGAACGCCTTTAGCAGCTGGTAAAGGTGGAAGCCCTCCGGCTGACCCCTTTATCGTGTTTTTTTCTGACGCCATTGTGGCTAACTCGTTAATCTCTCTTTAGGTCCTCTCGGGTGTTAGCACGTCGACAAGCCTTGCTTCGAATTGACCCATGGCCACTGCGTTAAGCGGACACTTCTCCCGCGAAGCGATTAAGGGAGCTTCAAAGCCTTCCCGTCAGCTGAGCTAGTCTTCCTGGCAGGTGTGCAACCAATACAGGTAGGCGGCGTATACGGTGCTCTTGGATACGACTATGCTAAACCATATCGGGGCGGACACAATCCTGGTGTCCCTATTCTCAGTGGCATCATAAAAGATTCCTTTGCGACATTCGACAAATATGCCGAGCGACTAGTTCCTTACATGGGCTCCCACGGATGTGGGTCGCGCTGGAATGCGTCTACTGAGGGGGGCCTTACGGTAGAACTAGGCGGGATTTGAGTCACGGCAAACAGGGCGTCCGCCCAGTAGATATCTGAGCGGCTGTGGTGCGTCGGTAGAAGCTCCTAGGGTTGAATATAGACTGCATTTGAACCCAAATCTGTCTCAAGCGAAAGCGACTTGGCTGGGACGGATGCAAGCGTATTGAGCCACGCAAGATTGGAAATATTTGGCACAGGCAGCGAGGACTGGGAAGAGTTGCCAGTGTCATGGTCAGCCATCAAACCTGGTTGTAGGATCGTGGGAAGCGGGTCTTCGGATAACATACCCAAACCGTTAGCAACTGACGGCTAGTGTTTTCTCAACCCTGCGATTAAATGAAGTTATCTAAATAAGGTGGCGGAACGCGTGAAGCCCCTTAGGCTCTGGACACGATCGTTGGGCCACCTCTGATTTCGAAAGTGTATCTAATAGCCATTATATCTTCATATTAAGTACCTACGGAAATTACTTTCGGTAAAATCGAATAATAATAGAGGTTTTTGTTTTCAGATTGAATAACCTTATCGTCGTTGGTCGGATATGGGTTATTGTCAGGGGAAATGGTAAAGTACGGAGTGAGAGGCAGAAGAAGCAGCCCAGCAGGTGGTTCATAGTATGGGTAGTAAATAGATGACCATTAATGCCTGCCCTTTTCTAACTACTCGGGGGCGAAGCCCCCCTATATATACACAAACTGGAGCCCCACTCGTGGGTCGCTGGGCCCCGGAAAGGGGGCCGCACCTTGGCACCTGACAGTTATTCAATTCTCAAAATATAACTCCTGAACACCTTAAGGGGTGACCCGATTATTTTGTCCAGAGCCTGCCCCTGTAGGGTACGTAAAGTCAAGTCATCTTATAAGGTCGTTCTTAATAGTCTCCACTGAACAAAGGCTGTATTGGCAAAGTTGTAGATTGGGACGTCTCAATGTGGGTGGCTCGAATCCAGAACGCAACAACAGCGGGAATAAATAAATAAATAAATAAATAAATAAATAAATAAATAAATAAATAAATAAATAAATAAATAAATAAATAAATAAATAAATAAATAAAT
>QJNS01000514.1:0-21124 GCA_004154925.1 Monosporascus cannonballus
ATAATAATAATAATAATAATAATAATAATAATAATAATAATAATAATAATAATAATAATAATAATAATAATAATAATAATAATAATAATAACGATTAAACCGTATATTATTACAGTTAATTAAGATTTTTTTATAATATTATCTAATACGCGATATAATAGAAATACGATTTTATTTATTAAAAAAGACATTTTGATTATATGGGGCACAGGAAAGTTAAAAGAAAAAATAATAGCAAATTTTCAAAATTTATCCGAAAAATTCGGAATAAAATAAACGCTAAATAAATAATTCGAATAATAAATAATCCTATTATAATATTTTGTGTATACACTTTATCTAAATTTTATCTTTAAATTTCCGTTTGTATTAAATTTTTATTTTTAACGTATTAATTTTTTTGCTTTTAACGTATTAACTTTTTGTTTTCAAAATATTAATTGTATACTATCGAATGTAATAACATAATTTGCAACATAATTTAGGTACTATTCGAACTAAATGTTACAAAATACTACCGTTTTTTATCGATCTTTTTAGCCAGATTACGACAGACGAAAAAAAATATGAGTTAGGTTTTATTGAAAAAATTGTCGAGATAAAAAATTAACTGCGAGAATTAAGTAATACCTTATAGGATAAAAACAAAAACGAAAGCGAAAATAAAGGCGAACCTGAATTTGGAAAATAATCTAATATCGAGAACGAGAACGAATTTGGAGATAATTACGTATTTGACGAAACGGATTACGAAAAAGAAAATAGCAAAAAATCAAAAAAACAAACCTAATTATAAAAGCAAAAAAGATGATAACGAATCGGATAACGACGAATTACGTAACAAATATACCAAAGGAAAAGTTAAATTCTTAGTCCAATTAAAGTCTAATTTACGGTTTCAAAATAACGTATAAAACTATTCGAATTATTTTTACAATTTGGCATTCTAATATATTATATTTACAAAACGAAAAACGCCGAAATATTTAAAACGTAATTTATGCGGCGGCCGTAATTTCAAAAAAAGTTATTTTCGATAACGGTATAAACGAAACATTTTTTCAAAAAATTTTTCTATTTTAATTAAAGATTTTAATATTAGCACGGCTAGCTTTATAGCGCGATCTTAAAAATAGGTTAATTAATAATAATTTATTAATCATATTATAAATCTCGAATATATTCGAAATTAAGCAAAAATCATTATAATATTACTGTATTAAAAATTATATAAATAATAAATTATGCGAAAAAATTAACTCGATGTAAAAAACGTTAAGCCGTTATAGATTTTATTATAAATAAGATTTCTTAATACATATTATTTATCGTATTAATTATCGTATTAATTATTATTTAATAATATTCGTTTAACGCTTTGAGAATTTTATTCTAAAATAATTGTTATATAATTAAAATATAGGCTAATTTATATTTATTTTTGATACTATCGAAAATTCGTATTTTATTATTTAAGTTCGGTATGTATATTTTATTTATAATTTTCTAAACTTTTATAGGCTTAAAAACAAATTCAAAAAATACGCAAATACTGTTATGCAATTAGAATTATAAAATGTTCTTCCCAAATCTCACGTTTCAGTAATTATCGACATTTGAATTTCTCCTAATTTAATATAGGCTTTCCAAAATGTATATATTCACTTTATCGACAAAAATTAAATATTTCAATACGTTCTAATTAATATTTACCTATATAAAAACAAAAAAGAAAAATCGAATATTTAAACGTTATACGAAACGTTAAAAAATACGGATTGTATACAAAAGTTCAAATTATAACAGTAAATAGCAAAACGAATTTCGACATAAACTATTTTAAAGATATTTAAAAAATTAAGCAAAAATAGAAATAAATAAAAAAGGCGAATTATTTTTACTGTTTTTTACATTCTTTATAAAATATTTATAAGCGTTTTTTTAAACGCTTAAAAGTTATAAATAACGTAAATATAAAAAATTAAACAGATTTAAAAAACGAAAAAAACGAAAAAAACGAAAAAAAGACAGTTAAAATTCAGCAAATCAAATTCGATACGGCTAATCGTATTATAATAGGAGTGCGTCAACTTTTATCATCTTACTAACAACGTCGTATTAATTTTTGTATTAATTTTCGTATTAATCCTTTGGCCAATTTAAATCAAATAATTCGCAATATATCTCAATCTTAATATCGAACGCTAATAACGGTTTAAGCGCATATAGATTACTTTTAAAAAGAAAGATATTTTAAATATTTAAAAACTACTATAAGTTATTCGAAATATAAAAATTCGGTAAAACTTCGTAATATACATACTTATTCGAGTTCGTCGATTAAGACCTGTAATCAAGAATTATATATGTTACGAGAAAATAATTAGCTTCGAAATTACGGAAATTACCTAGAATATTATCGATTACTTAATCGATATTTACAAACCGTCTTTTTTACTAATAAATCTTTTTAGCTTTTCGAAAAATCCGAATTATAATTATATTTTTATAAAGTTTAAAACTATAAAAAATATTTTCGCAAATACAAAATTTACTTATAAAATCGAATTTTTACTAATACTCTACAATCTTACTTTAAAGGATTATATCGAACCGTTTAAAATTGCTTTAAGTTTTATTAGATTTATATCGATAAAGCTTTTAAAAATAATAAATATTATTTTATCTTTATTATATTTTTATATCTTTTATCGGATTCGAAAACAGAACTTTATTTAGATAGGTAAAAAAACGTTTTTAGACTAATCGTTTACAAACGACTTTTTTCGCAATAAAGCGATTCGCTACTTTAAACGTATTTATAAGTCTTATTACGAAAAATATAGAAATAATATAACGAAATTACCTTTGTCGATAATGTATTAATCGAAACCTATCGGAAATTATAACTGAAAATATCAGAATTTTCTAAAAAGGATTTACTTTTTCGCATTATTGTATTTTTTTTCTCGATAATGCCCTTATTAATATTTAATAACGTATTTTTTCAAATCTATTAAATCTCGATAACGATTAATCTTAGGAACAAATCGTCGACTATTATCTGAAAATACGCAAGTTATATAAATTTTCGATACGGAGATTAATACATTAATTAATACGCAAATTTACCTCTTAATCCAAATATTTTTCTCTAGGCCAACCGTATTTACTCGTAATTACCTTTGTATTTAAACTGCTGCTATATTAATAAAACGAACGTAGAATTAGACTAAGTTAAATTATTCGTATAACCGTTCCGAATTAAAATACCTTATATTTCGAATTAGCTTTTTTATCGTATTTTACTTACCAAATATACAAAAAAATTTACTGCCTAATATTTGGTGCGATTATACTAAAAGCGACAAACTTACTTAAATTACGGAACGTCGGCAAAAAAAAAAATTCGAAAAAGCTGTTTATACGAAATTTTCAGAAAAGTAAAATTTAAACGTTACTTATTTTACTTCCGCTATTAACGAAATTAACAATTTCCAAACCGTTTTTTAAACGGCTATATTTTAAATCGATAACGAAATAACGCTAAATATAACTAATTTTTTACCAAGGCAGTAAATCTACGATAAGATTATCGTATAGCAAAAACCTAGTCCATTAACGCCTTTAGCTAATTCAGGTACCAGAAGGCAAACGAAAACTGGAAACGTTATAACTAGATCGGTAAAGATACGAAAAAAAAGTTTACGAAAATTCTAAAAAGTTATCGCAATTCGTTTAAAAACTTATGTCAACAAAAAGTAAACGTACTGTTAGTTAATTTGTACATTATTAAGTGATATAAAAAATTAAATTTAATTTGCTATAATATATTTCTATTTTATAACTTTTATTACAGTTTATTTATATAATTTATTTTATTAATTTTATTTTAATTTATTATTAAGTTTTTTAATAATATTAAGCTTAATTTAAATTTAGAGCTTTAAATTTTGAAATATGTTTTATTATATAATTTTTGTTATACTTATACATAAAGTTTTTGTATTTAAAATAATAATTTTCGAAAAAAATAGGTTTATAAATAGATTACCTAAGATATCGTAATATTAATATTTCGATTTGCCCATATCATATATAACATATTACAAATTTGTACGCGATCGTATTTTAGTATAATTGTATTTTTTCGTTAATTTTAATTAATTAATTTCGATTTTAATATGAATTTTTTAATATAATAAGTAATTTTTTCGTTATACGCGCGTAAAAGTTCGTAAATTAATACTTATATAAATTAAGATATTAATCCGCGTATTAATTAATATATTAATCTTAATTTAAAACCGTATATAATTTCGCAGGCCAAAGGCGTCAGAAGCAAATACCTATTCAAAAGCAAAAGTACGACTAAGGGCAAAAGCAAAACCAAGTCGATAACTAAAAAAACCCTTACGGATATAACCGGCACGATCAAAAGGCCCAAACGATAAAAGCCCGGTAATATATATTTCAAGCTTTATTAATTAATTTTTTATTAAACCGTTATATTTCGAAAAATTTGTAAGTATTAAAAAGATTTTAATTTTTTAATATTAAAATTTTTATTTTATCATTTTTTATACGAAATTATCTAATATTTATTTAACGAAACGGATTTCCGATTTTAACAGTTAATTATTAAAACTCTATAAAAATAATTAAAATTACTTTTATTAATTTTTTATTAATATTTTCGTTAAAATAATATATATAGTAATTTATATATCAATTATTAGCAATTATAAATTTATACTATATTTACGGTAAATATGTTATTTAATAATAAAAAATATAAAATTTGTTTATTATATAATTAAAATAATTAAACCGGTCGATCTATTAGGTTTTTCCAGATACGGCGATTTTATTTCAAAGTTTTATTTATCTGCGAAAACCGCGAAAATTCGTATATAACGAAAACAAAAACAAAAAGCTTAATAAATCTAAATCCGGAAAAATTAACTAAAAAGCAAAATAGTAGTAAATTAAGTCGCATTTTATCAAATAAACGAAAAAATTACGCTATTTTAGGATTATATATAAAAGTTAACTAAAATAATTATTAAATTAGTACCCGGATAAAGTTTAATACTTACCCTTTATTGGTATTAATAATAATAATTCAGAATTATTTAAACCTTTAAAAATAATTTAAGAAAAAAATTAATCCGTTATTTAATACGGTATTATTTTTGCTATTAGTAATTAAGTCGAAATATTAAAATTACACGTTTTAAATACATAATTAATATATAAATTAATATAGTATTATATTACGGTTAATTTTATAAAAATAATAATTCGATTTAAGTATAATAATTAAGCGTTTTAATTCAGATATTAATACTTCAAAAAGAATTTAATAAAATATAACCATGTATTACGTAAATTTTTAATTTTCGTAATATATAATTTATATTATATTTATGTAATAAATATTTAATTTTTAAAATAAGTACTTATAAATAGTTAACTAGTTTGCACTTTAGGTACTTATAGGTGGTTAGTTCGTAAGTAATTTTATTTTACTTACGTATCTCTATTAACCACTTATGTAAATTTTCACCCACTTACGAATACTCGTGGTAAGAAATTTTAGCGTAGGTGGGTGGGTAGTGCAAACCCTAATTGAAACGAGCTTATAACTTACTTTCGAGTATAAACCGTATGTTTTAGTCCTAAGTTTTTATTTTTATACTATTTCTTTATTTCCTCTTATTACGCCGCTGCAAATTGTCTGTAAGCTTTACTTCCTTGCTTGGCAGGCACCTCTCTATCACCCCTGAAACTGCAGCTAACCAGACAGGCGTCCCATTCATATCGGAACTAGAAGTGGAACTCGTGGGAAGAGCAGAGAGTTTGACTGGCCCATCAGCGAGATCCCAAGCGCAGGGCACAACCTTCTTAACGATAAGCCAAATCATGGTCGGATAGCATTGTGTCCTTATGAAACGTAGATCGCAACATATCTCTATAAGCGCGGCCGCTTATCTAAGAACGAGTCTACTTCCACATCCGTTGCAATTTATCTCGTGGTTAATCAGGAGTTCGAGAATTACTCCTGCTAAATGTCATGCACAGGTGTGAGTAGTGTTCCAAAAAGTAATTAAATAAATAAAAACGTGCCCTTGAACACTCGAGGTTGGGCAGCTTAATTCGACTTCGGGTATCTTATTATTACTAGTGAGTCTCCGCTCCAGCTCGCTTTGCTCTCGGTTCTCGGGAGAATGCGGTGCTGGCCAAACACTAGACACCTCCCCCTGATGGAGAAGCAATAAACTGCGTCTGGACTCGCAGATGGGCCGACTGCCTTGAGAGACCCTTTGGTATTTGCTATATCGTTTGACACTTGTAGTAGACTAATGGTTGTAGGTCTCCGGATGGTGGTGGTGCGCATGAACAATGTAGGGCGACGGGTCCGTTATGAAGCCCTGTAAGGCCGGGTCTACGAAGTCCTGCTCCATCCCCGGCTCATACTGATATGAATTCCATTGCACTGACATGCTTCCATGGTCGACAAAGTTGTTGATGTCTTTGAAGTCATTGAAACCGGGCATATTCGGGGCTTTTTACAGCGTCAGCGGGATGCGCGAACTTTCATCCAGATATTGCGCCTAAAGAGTCCCAGTGAATGTGATTGGACGGAAGGACCGAGGCCGACTCACCATTTCCGAAGAACTCGTGGCCGGAAATATGCTGATGGTAAGCTGGCGGGGATGTCGCATAGTGATTATCCGCCATGACCTGGGCCTGATCAAGATAGTGAGGCTGCGGAATCCAGTGCTGGACGCTCACGTCGGAGAGCAGCGGCGCGTCGCTGGCGACTGACCGGTCAGAGTCAGCAGCAGCATGTTGGATCTCGTCAGATGGAGGAGCATCTGGTGAGGTTGATGAGGCCGTCTCATGGGAAATCCTCTGATGCCGTGTCAGCAAGTCGCGGCGTGAAAATGCCGAGCCGCAGTGACATATATAGGGCTTCTCCTTCGTATCTGTGTAAATCGGAGGAGTATATTAGCACGGACGGGTTGTGTTGTATGAGCACATAGTAAGCAGTGGAGTAAAAGTTGGGGTAAGGCAAGGCAGCGAAGATGGACGAGGAATATTGGGTAGGTTAGGGAGACCAACGCGTTCGGACATGGCGTTCCAGATGTTCGGATCGTTTGAAGCCGCGACCACAGTGGGAACATAACCGTTGCTGTTGCTGCTGCTGCTGATGATGTTGTTGTTGCTGCTGTTGTGAGTCGGTCGACCCGCCTCGACGCCGACGCTTTGCCTGTGATTGATCCATGTTATGTCTATTGATTCAAGCTTTCGATAGGAACCCTAAAAGAGATGTGATGATGAGGTAAAGAGAATGCGTTTGGATTAAATTGGGATGGGACAGAAATTGGGCCATTGTGTAGCGGTCGGTAGGTCGATTGTTCCAGTTTCATCAGTCCGGGTACCCTATGTACCGGTCAAGGTAAGCCTACTTTGCCTCCGCACTTCTTGAGGCGGGAAACAGGTGGAATACATAGCTATACCAGAGAGAGGCAGGAATACCAGGACAGGTTCCAGAAGCACGTGTGGAGTTGGTCCCGCTGGGTCCCTTCTCCTTCTTTGGGTGGCTGCTTCCCCGCGTCACAGCAGCAACGGCAGTATCCCCGCAGGGACCGTTATCAAACTTGTTATCCAATAAAGTTAGACTGGATTTAGCGCTGTGGATAGCTCCCAAATTACGGTACAAGATAAACTTGCTTGCCTTGCAGGTGTGCAGGGTGGTAGGGTGGTCGTGAAACCCAAGGGAAATGAAGTTGTAATTCACAAGTAGGTATCTGAAAGGAATACCGTATGACCTCCAAAGTCACTTTGAAAGGGAGGAATGTGTGACACCCATCTGCATTTAATATACCAACCAGGTAAACGCCAACCAGTAAAAGTAACACAAGGAACATCATGCGTCGTCGTCGTCGCTTCATTCCTAGAATATCCAGCCAGCCTCTGCAATGATTCTTCAATGCCGCGGGCCTAGACAGAAGAAAAAGACGGGTTCTACATAGGGTACTTCCATAGAGCCGGCAGTACTCAGTTGCTAATAATTGCATGGGGTTGCTAATCAGATGACGGGTTTTGGCTTACACCCCGTCCTTGCGCTGTCCTTGGCTTTGTGAGGAAGCATCCAATCGGTGCGACAGGATTCGCCAGGTCATGCCTGCAAGAGATGATCCCCCTCGCTGGCATCGATACCAAATCACATGCCCCACTACAACCACCTCCGCACTCTTCGACCACAAACTCAAACTCAAAATTATCCTAGTAAGTTCGCGGGGATCAACCCTCCAACCAGCCGATACTAACCCTCGAAGTAATAAATGACTGAACCGCGGGGACGGTATTGAGTAGGTACTTACGTATTACTTCTCACTCGAGCCTCCTTCATGCGCATCCCCCTTGCCATTCGATACCGAAACAATGCAACCATGTCCCGCTTTCTCCCAATAAGGAAGGCCTGTCAGTAAGCGTGACCACTCGGTCTGATTACCACAAGTCGACATCCCCCATCTGTTTGCATTTGTCTCGGAAACTTTGGTTAGGATCTTTGCTGCTTCATGACCAAACAGCAGATATTACAGACACTGCAAATACACCGTTATCCCGAGCTTACATCACGCGGAGAAGGTTCATGCCAGTCTGTAACCTTAGGTACCCCACAACAACGTGACATCCGCCGCACGCAAGGGGTGAGGAGGGGTTAACTACAATCGTGTTGCACCACCAAGGCAAAAGCATCGTATACCGCAGTGTGTATGGCTTATTAGACTAATGGGCAAGCCAGCCGAACTAGCCCACGTTGCTTAAATGCTTCATTAAGCATATCGCATATATTTCTGTACTAACGCTCTAGTGACAATATTGCTATACTCGGTGTAATTCTTCGTAATATAGAAGGCGACGGTTGCGCTCACTCAGTTACAATGCCAAAAAAAATAGTTGTCAATCACGGGCTGCCATGAAGCCAGCATTAGATTGGTCTATGCATAAATGTAAGAAGCAACTTAAAATTCGAATGGATTACGAACTATTGCATCTCAACACTTCCACCACACAATTGAAGGGATACGAAGTCGAGTTGTAGCATTATGTCAGCCACGATGGGGCCGAGACTTAAAAAGGACTTCGCCCACCAGCGATGTTTACGTAACTGCTATCGAGTCAAAGCTTGGCTACGTCATCTGATGAAGAGTTCGGCGGTGTGAATCGCCAGCTTTCCCCAACCTCGCACCAAAACCGATGGAGTTGGTATGGCCAAAGCACCAGGTGGATTAGCGTCGATCGCGTCCCTACGCATTCACCGTGGATGACTCCCTGGGATATTCACCATGCCACCAACAAATGCATTCTATACATACTGGCTTATCCCGTAACGTACTATGTCGGAGGACAGACTATTCTATAGACTATATATTGAGGATACCGAGCATGGCTCCTTTAAGCCCCTCCTCCCACACATATATGCAGATGTTGAGTTCCGGGCAATTGATCTTCGCCCAGCCTCCCCTCCTGGCTCACCGCGCAACATATCCCGTCGATCCCGTGGCACTGGTAACTGGGCGCTAGTCCCGCTTGTCGCGGTGGTCGACAAATTTGACTACCCACCCGCTCGTTCCTTTGGCAGGCAGGCGCAAGCCCCCATCCAGGCCGTGCTCTGCCGGAGCTGTCGACGGACATTTCTTCATGAGAGGAGACCTCAACGTTCGACGGCGGAGAACGCCATCCCGACTGAGGCGGTGAGGGCGTATGGGCCGATAGTGGGATACGCGAACACAGTTTTCGTCTGATCATGGTGAAGAGGCGGATCTTGGCATTGCACGGGTCTCCGATATGCTGACTAACTCGCTACCCATCCGAAACAACCTCCTGCTCGAGCGACCATGCGGCCGTGGCTCTCATAACTCCTCGGTGTCGTCAAGCCCAACGCGTCGGTAAAGGACGATTCCTTCGCCGGGGGGGGGGGCATATGTACATCTGGGCCGTGTAGGTGGTACCGGGACAGCGTGCATAATTGTCTTTGGCGGAAGTTCTCCTAGGAAAGTATGCATGACCCGAGGTCTCCTTTAACGAGGCTGCTGCAAAGGCTACGAGGACTTGATCATCCCCAGGTGATCGTTGATGACATCCAGGTGAACGGACTTGTGCAGGCTCCATGGATGTCCTGGGTGCATATATTTGGGCCAAGGGAGTTTTGCACTGCCGGGGTCCTGCGCAGTCCTGAAACACTCTTTCGGCTGCCTTCCTGGGGGCCAAATCTCGGGGGAGCACAAGTCGGTAAGGGGTCGGGGTAGCCGCTGTTTCCCGCTAATTCTCTTCAACGACATCCGACTAGGCGGCCCTTTGCCACGGCGATGTAGGCGACGGGCATTGCCGTTTTATTCTTGTCTTCTTCCCATAAGGTGGTTGCCGAATCCCAAGATCATCCCACTTACGCGGGTTGTTCTTTTGTGATTCAACGCTGATGAAGTACTCCGCCGTCTCCTTTAGAAGGACTAAATAGACGAAAAAATGGATCCGATAATAGCAAGCGTCACCACAGCCGGTCCAGTTAAAGGCACACCGGTAGTCAGCTGATTTGGATTACATATTCTACCGTCTCAGAGTCCGATTAAACAAAGTCGAGTTAGCATATGGCGGCAGAAGTATAATTGGTCTCAGCACCATTATGATCATGGCAACTCTGTTACAGCAGATTGTCAAGCATTGTGTTACATAGTTTAGGGGCGTAGAAACTGCTGCAGCTCGGTCCACGAAGATCCATTGTCTCAGACGCAGTTTTCAGTGCTATTGGCCATTTTCAGCGGTGTCCAAGATGTCCCTCTCTATTTCTCGCCATTGGATGCCCGTTCCTGGGTTTAGAGGAAGTAGTTAAGCCCCTTTTTATCGGTTTGCTTCCTCAGACGACACAGGAGAAAATGTTAAGGACCGAGCTATCTGGCTGGAAAAGGGGCTACCAGTTGGTTTTCCTTCCAAGCACAATTGTTCTTTCTATATCTCCATCTAGGCTCTGGGTCAATAGGACTTCACGAACTATTGTCAGGGTCGTTGGCAACAGAGATTGAAGATCCGTCCATAATTAACTGCATGGTTCTCGGGCGCGTCGAGGATTCTACCTTGTCATATCAACTTTTTTTTTTGGCGGCAATATCAGTCTGGACCCCTACATTGAAGAGTTCGAAATCCTAGAAGGGGCTGCGTTGAATGCCTAGCACGGATGAACGGCGCCAGGGACATCACATATCGCAGGAGTAGATCCTCCCAGGCCTCGGACGCGGTCTCTGTAGCATGTATTAATTGAGAGGCGAGTATTCTTGAATGGCTCGTCGGTCACAGAGAAAAGCAATCATGGGCCTAGGGATCAACTCAAGTCTGCTTCTTGGTGTTGTTGGCTATGTATCGGCCTTTAACCTTCTGCTTGATCCACACCCTCTGCAGTCCTGTCGTTAAACAAGGCGGGTGTCATCCTCTAGGGGCAGATTGACGATTATAAGATCATTCCGTCGGGCACACAGGCTTCGTTGACCGCACGACTATAGGTATCGCGTAGAAAGAAAGAGAAAATCAAAACATGCTCTGGCCGCTTAGCCGTACAACCGCACAATCGCAGGCATCATTCTTCGAAGCAAGTAAACCAAGGGAAGCATTGTGCGTCACCCGTACTCCTCCAGGGGACCAAAACCTGGAAACCCTACCTAGCCTGAAAATCTGGTGCAGCGTGAGCCCATTCCCAATATGCAAGCCATACGTGATGGTCTTGGGGGCGCAGCTTCAACGTCTTGGGTCCGGAGATGGTCGTCGGGTTGGTTAGGGACAGAGTCAAGCTAAGGCCCGCCACAACTAGAGCGCAGCATCACCGTAGCCCTAAACCACAAGAATTTTGCGGAGCCGTTGACGCCACCGTACGCCACGCTCGCGCTCCTAAACCGCCACTTCAAGGACCGAGAGTGCGCGTCGGCGACCATACTGGGGTGATCAGAGCGAGGGAGGAGCCGGGATCTATCCGCCATGCCGGTAAGTCTACTACGACGGGTCGGCGACGGGTCAAGCAGGAGGGCGCCCGCATTCCTCTGAAAGGACGAGCTCGGCGTCAGCCTGCATGCCGGAATGCTGTGGGACGCACCTATGAATGGGGACGACAGATGGCGTAGAACACCATGGGCGTGCGGAGGGCGTGCAAAATAACGGGCGTTCCAACCACAACTAAACTAGATTATACTGACCGACTAATGACTAACAGCTATATGTCGGGGCGCCGTACAGCTCGACCGGTTTACCAGAGTAAGTATCCATCCGTGGGCTTGGTGGATTCCGTACCTACCCAAGCAATTCGCTTGTTGATGCCCGGGCCAGTAGCCAGCATCCAGCAGCAGATACCATCAATGGGTGCCTTAGGCCCTAGGTATTAACAGCAATATGAGATCTACACAGCAGCGAACAAGCCCGATTGGGGAAACGGTAGGCGGCACGGTTTCAGAAGATGCCTGACAAAAGACCTCGCGAAAGGTTGGCAGAACAAGACGGCGACGCAGCTTGAAAGACCAGCTGCACCCCCCGGGGGACTGGTGGGCTCAGATGACCCCTCGATCGGGCATTCCCTTTTTACCTCTCCTCTCTTTGCCCTTCTTCCGTTATCCGGATATTCTTGTGTTTTTATTATGGACGGCTTCGTCGTATATCTACATCGGTGCCATTCAATAGAAAATTAGATATGGGTGGCAAGAGAGGATAGGCAGGACGTCATCGCAAACTCGAGGTTTATACCTACACAGCGCTACGGTCGCGTTGACCATGAAGCATCGTTCTATCTGCATTCACCGAGCATCTACTATGGAGAGAAATTTCCGCGAAGTCTGGTCTGCCCTAAAAACAAAGCCACCCTGGATTGCAAACGCAGATTAAAATCACAGGGTTACTTGGTTAATCCTGCATCGTCGTATTTAACCACTATGGCAGAGTACAGATGAAAATTGCAAAACAGAAAGAGCTATCATTTATCACCAGAAAGCTCTAATGGCTCGGAATCGCTCCTATGTACAATGGAGCTTACAGGGATATACAAAGCCAGCCCAGCGAATCTCAGTCCAATTCTAGCGATATCAAACGAAGACCGGAGGAGAGTCGCACCCTTCGATACAATAAACGACAATGCCAAAACCATCATAGTGAACGTCTATCCCGCCATCCTTGGCAGTCTAGACCAGTTTGTAACTAACGCGGCCGCACGGTTCAGGATCTGTGACGTCCTTCGCCTGTCCCCAACAGGCGGAATGTGGCACGGACAAGCGGCCAAAATAACTAAGCCTGATCCAGATCCAGCCGTCCGAGTGACCAAGGCGCATGTTTTGTGCTCATTTCTTTCTACAGTAACCAGTTGCCCGCTACCACTGAAAGGACAATGGCGAGAGGGATGACGAGGGAGCTGGTTGAGGCCATTCGGACGGCAGCGCTTTCCGAATCGTCGGAGCTGGAAACCCCAGCACTAGTGCTGCCACCCCCGTTCGTCCCTGGAGTGTTGATCGCATCATCAGCGAGGGGCTTCACCGCAAGGCCGTTCATCACTTTGCCAGAGTCCTTGACCTCATGCACAACGTCCCATTGATCGATATTAACAAGCTTGCCGACGGGCTTAGGAGAGACACCGTTATCAATGATCTTCTGAGCTCCAGGTGGCGGCACAGGCAAGGTGAAATTGCTTTGGAAGCGCTTGTCCTTGATAAGGCTAGGCTTGCACTCGGGAGGAGGGTACTTCTTGTTTGTTGCCTTGACGCTCTGAACCGCTCCGAAGTCGACCTTCTTATACTGCTCCTGCAGAGTATGGAAGTCAGACATGAGTTCGATAGACTGATCATCGTTGTTGATATCGGCTAGGCCGTAGTTGTTGGCCTCCTGGGTGTACTCATAAACGACACCACCAGCGAAGACGCCCATCATATCAGAGCTGTAAATGGATTGGATCTCGGTAAAGAGGCGGGGCGAGGGTTTGTTGCAACCGAACTCGGAGAAGAAGACTGGGACAGAGGTCTTCTCAAACATAGCAACAAGCTTATCGTAGCCGGACTCGGTGAAGCTGCTGTCGCCGCACCACGAGTAGCTGTTGAGAGCAAAGATATCAGCGCGAGACATGTCGTCTTCGTCTCCATCGATAGCGCACTGAAAGTAGTTCCAACTGTCCTCAAGAATAACACGAACGTCGGCAGCCGAATAGCCGACGGGGATGGGACGATCAACGTGGTTCTTGACATAGTTCTTGAGGTCGCGAGTGACAGCACGCACGTACTGGGGCACGAACTCGGAAACTTCCTCATCCGTGATGACCTCGTTGCCGGAGAAGAAACCCAGAGTATTGGGGTAGTCCTTGAAGCCCTCAACAACGGCAAAAGTGCGGTTGAGGTAGGCGGCATAGTACGAGGTCCAGGGCTCAAGATTGTTGATAGCCTCACCGGGGAGAGGAGAGTTTACGTCGATGAGCATGTACATACCCGCAGCGTTGAAGATGCTGGCGCACTCATCATGGTTCAGGTTAGGATCGAGGTTGTAGACTCGGATGGTGTTGATACCCAGCATCTGCATCAGAGCGGCGTCACGAGTGCAGACTTCACGGTCCGAGAGGGGATCCCGACCGTGACTAGGGTCGTATCCAGCGCTGCCACCGGGCTGGTAGGCCATTCCGACAATCTGAAAGGCATTGCCGGTCTTAGGGTTGACGAATTGGTTGCCTCTGACTTCAAGTGGTTGAACGGCAGCGGCCAAAGTCGCGCCGAATGCGACAAGAGCCCCCGATTGGACCTACATCGAGAACAACCATTGTCAGTTGATCTGCTGAGTAAACATCCCTGCCATTCGTCCCGAGAACATGATTGTTGCTGTAAGGTCGGATCCCCCAGGACTGATGGCCAATGCCCTACGACGCCACTGTCGCATGCAAGCGCGGCTCCACCCGAACTTCTGGTGACCAACGAATCATATAATTTAGACATACCAGCATCTCGACAACTTGTCGGAATGGTGCCACAGAATTTCAGTAGATCTGCTGCTTTCTCTGTAGCCAAAACAGAGGGTATCTGGGGCGCCTGATTGTATGTGTACGGTAATGAATAATATGCCAGTCGGGCAGTGGTTGTTCGACCGCAATCTCCCTGACCTGACTGTCTTTCCGAATGATTAAGTATTCAAAGAGAGTGACTGAAAATGAACAAAAGCCAGAATCCCCTATGGAGAAGTAAAAGCTCGTGGCCGCAAGAGAGAGAGTGTAGGGAAGGCAACGAGATAAGTGAAGGAGTGACTGCGGTGAGAAGTCGGCCGGAAGTGGGTATTGACGGCCCTTATTAAGAACTTTGGGAGTGAGTGCCGTATGCACGATGATGGCAACTTGTATAGGGGGAAGGGCCACTTTTGGTTAGTGCACGGAGACCGTCCCCAATTGACATGAAGGAAAGCGGTGCTGGGCAGGAGAAGCCCAGAATGAATCCATCCACTTACCGGACTGGGCAATCTGATGCCTTCCCACGCGTTCGTTCTGGTACACAAATGAGAAGCTGATGCCAATGGTCTGCCAATCATTTACTTGTTCCTGGGCGCAGAAATCTGCTAGCTTGGCCAGCCCCACCACACTTCTTCGGGGAATTCTATTAGATTGTGACATTCTCGCACGAAGGTGAACCCCCCACCACTAATAATTCAAGCCCATAAACAGCTTGGGGGGCCTCTCGAGGCAACATTGGGGTAAAAGTATGGGTATTTTTGTTACACCAGTCGTTCTCCGTTCCCACAACCGATTATTCTATCAAATTATGTTCTCCCATCCAAGCCAGTTTGAGACGGTCTTGACACTACTCTCGGGCTCTCTTGCCGAGCAATATGACACCGTCGTTGGAGATCTGTCTACCGTATCGAAAGCCATATGGTAATTTCTGGTTCAATATATACCTAGCACCGGACCCAGATTCAGGACTTCGTTTCCGGTGTTGTGTTTTGGGTCTTAGGGCTGTCTCTTCAGACTAACGTTAGATGGGGAGCAATATGCGTTTTGCCGAAAGACTGGAAAACCTCGAGACCACAGTATCTCTATCTCTCTCTGTCGAGCTATCATGCGTCTGTCCTTATATATGAAAAGCACCTAGTTGAGACGGTGTTGGAGGGCATGGCAGCGGTAGAAGAAGAGCCAACCCAAACCTGTGCTGCTCTATAGTACGTATTTGGAGAGTGAAACATTGTGATGCTTTAGTAATGTCATAGGTAATCAATCATATATGAGAAGGTCAAGCTTATTTAGTGGGCCATCCCTTGGGGTTCTGACGGTTGATGTTGCACTCGCAAGTACTTACTAAAGTAGGTACCTTCCTATGCAGAAGAGAATCTTATGTTTCCAAGACCTAAGGAACTGCACATCGTTTTTCTAATAGCCTCGCCGCATCTTCTCCATCTCTCCTACAAGCCCATCAGATCCGATAACAGAAGGGAAAGCGACGTCACACAGTTACCAATTACCACGATAAAATAAACTCTTGATCACGGGAACATGAAACACTCCCCCGTTAGAAACTCGTGCTTGATACAGTCCCCCCTCCGCCGGAGCGAGCGAAGAGGGGAGGAGCGGAGACGGGGAAAACCAAAAAAATATCGTGTAATTTTGATTGCGGGGCCAGACGGCCCCTGGAAAACCTCGTCTCGGGGACGTGCCTGTCTCTGTATTGCAAGTACCCGCCCACAGCGCACCAATTAAATATGCAACTTCCATCACAGTATTAACAAAATCAGGAATATGAACTTTCTTGTTTAATTCATGTAGTCGTAAATGACGCAACTCGATTGGTAGGAAGTGCAAATAGGGAGGAGAGGTTGCAAATTCGATCAGATGTCCCCTGCTGCCGCATGTAATACATATAGCATAACACACATACATACGCTTCAACAACTCAGCCATGAGAGTCGTGATCTCGCACAGCCGGTGCTCGCCGCCCATCACAGGCAGGATGGCCGGACGTGCACTGAGCGTCGACTAGAGAATACATACCCACCTAATAATTGTCCGAGAGTGAGTGAGTCGGTGCCCGTCCAAGAGCCTACCTCGGGACGTGCCGATCGAAAGGGACGACGGGTTCGCAGAGCGCACCAAGTTAAAAACCAGCATTTATCCATGCCTAGGGCTAGCTAGCTGCATATGTATCTACGCCGGAGCAGGGGACCAACCAAGAGGAGGAGGGAGAGGGCTCGTTCTTGATGGACGATGACACGGACTCACAGGGTCCCATATTACCTAGGTGCCTGAAGCCGACTGGTACCTACCTGCCTGGGTGTTGTTCGTAGAGACTTCTGAGCTCTCTAGCATCCCATACTTAGCCATGTGCAATCCCTCTATCTCGTGTCCTCAGTGGGGTATATTACAATACGGACTCCAGGGCAGAATTCGGCGCATGCCGTATCTTATAAGCCGCATCTTTCCATGTGCGTTATACACTGGGTCCGAATCCTTCACACGCGGGCCACGTTGAACCGGTCGCCCTTCGTATTTCAGTAGCTTCCCATCGGACTTAGGAGCCTCGAAAAATACGAGGTCGCAATGGAGGGAATGCGGATGGGGACTCCATCGCTACGCCGTTAACGAACGCGCGCAACAAGTCCGAGTTTGTCGAGGCTAGGTCGGCGCACACACGAGCGGCTGAGGGCTTCGTGCACGAGCTTTGCAGGCTGGAGGCGAAGTGGGATGGGGAGAGCATTGCGTGTGTACACTATGTGCAACTTAGATGAAGCCCGCTGGAGATCAACAGAAAACTCATGAACACACCATAGGCACAGACTCTCACAAAGATGCCACATCACCCAACCCATCAGACCTACGAGAGTCTAGAGACTTTTACAGAATCAGGTATCAAAACTGACAGCGGCTCGACCTTTAATTAATTTTAAGAAGATGAAGGTATAGCTAGAAGCAACACTAAAGGAAATAGTAGTAAGAACATCGAGTCTTGGATCCTTTTGCCGGGGGACTGAACACTGCTTGCTTTCTCGACACAAACATAATGCGACCAGGGACGATTACCTCACGTGGGTCAACATGTCGTTGGCCCGGATATCATGCACGCCCTTCTCCGGCTCGTCATATCGTTGATTAATTCTGGTTTCATAGGCCATACAGTTCACCGGCCCGAGGAGGGGTTTTCGTGTGTTCATGACCAGAATGCTCGAAGGGTGAATCTTCACAGCCTTACGCGTTCCATCCTAGTATCGGCTGTGAATGCCGTGGAGAGGGACTAGCGATATCGCTTTGCTGGCATGGATCATAAAGGCATAAGCATGCGAGCGTCTCATAGAGGCACATTGCTAATAACCGTTCATGGTCATCCTCTGAGAGCTCCTACTAAGCTCGCGGTCCGCGGCGGGGCTGATGGGTCTGCTCCCGTGGCCCTGCGCACTACTCTCCTTGAGTGCCAACAGCTGCTTGGCACGGAACGTCTCGTAATGGATCTGCGAAGTCGTCTCGATGAGGTCCTGAAGATGCGTTCGGAGCAAGAAGTTTCGAAGGTAGACGAATTCGCAGTGGTTCTCATCCTCGACGTTGATAACTCCCCATCGGTTCTGACGTCCACGAACCTGCTTGCCGTTGACGATGATGCTCTTCTCGGAACCCACAACGGCAAAGGGGACAAGGCTCTGCAGGGTTGATTAGCACACGTCCAAATCAGGACCTAATATGTGACAAACCTTGATCTGGGTATTAACGGAGCGCTCTTCCTCGTCTAGCTCGTCGTTATCGTAGGGATACATCTTGAGGTTGTGGAAAGAGAACTCCTCCTTGATGCGCTCCTTGAATTCTTGCCTCTCTTCAAGGGTCAAGGTGTCGGCCTTGGCGATGACAGGTACGACGTTGACAACATCCGAAAGCTTCTTCAGGACGACAATATCGATGGGCTTCAGTGAGTGGCCGGAGGGCTGGATGAAGAACAAGCAGCAATGGATACGGGTATCTTGGATGTAACGCTCTCGCTGTGCCGTAAGCTCCTTGCGTAGGTACGCGGAGTGCTGATCCTTGATGTACTTGACGATAGGGTCCCAGCAGCGGTCATTGTTGATCAAATCGCCATAACCGGGGGTGTCGACGATGTTCAGTCGCAGACGTACACCGTTCTCCTCGATGATGTGGGAAACGGGGTGAATCTCGGTGGTCGAGCGGACGGGCTCATCAGGCAACAATCTACCCTTAGAGTCGATTAAGTGAGATGCGAAGATGGTGTTGATCAAGGTAGATTTTCCCAATCCAGTCTGGCCTGCAAATTGATGTTAGACGCGTCAGTCCGGTCAAGGTGTAGTTGTCATCCAGCAGTGCTTGACCAGCATCACTGAAGAAGTGTTTACCAGAGAAGGACGGGAAGCGGCGAATGAAGCTTACCAACACAGATAACATTAAACTGGAAGCCTCTCTTCAGGAGCTTGCGCTCGATCTGAGACGTAATGCTGTCGAAACCGACGTGGCTATCAGGGTGAACAGTCGGAGCAGCCATGGCTTTCGGGAGAATCGCGATGGTAGATCACCGTGGGAAAGTTGGTTGGAGAGGGAAGGAATTGATAAAGTCAGGGGTATCAGTTGCTGTTCCTATTCCAAGAAGTAGTGTCGGGGCAGTCGTAGAAAACGAATGAAGGGAAAGAAAGGCGCGACGCGAAAGATGAACAACTACGTCCTGGTTTGATTGCCGGTGAAAGATTGTAGTAAAATTAGACGAGAGAGGAATTAGAGATTGGGTCCCTGCTATCGAATGATTTTGACGTGCGAGTAACGAAGCAGACACCAAAATAATTTCACAGCAGAAGGTGAAGGTCGGCTCTCGCTGGGCAGCTACTGGGCTCCTGCCTCCTGGGGGTGCATAGTGCCATTTGGCTTCTCCCGAGAAAGGGGGAAGGGGGTTGGTGACAGTTGATAGGTTCATTTGAGTCTGTGCATTCAAAACTAGGCCGAACAGGGACTAGACTGACTTTCGTGCAATTGCAGCCTTTTCGGCTAGCGTCTTTTTCATTGCGAGAGCCAATTTTCCCGTCCTGCAGAAAGATGGATAGCGACTGACACGGCGAGGATCGCATCGCATAGCTACCGGAACCGTAACAGCATCACGGCCTTTCCCGCTGGAAGTTGCGGCCCGGGGCTAGGAGAAGTAGTAGCCAAGTTTCGTACAAACATCACGAGAATCTCAACCCACAAAAAGAAGTCGCCATGGCCGCCATTCAGCAGCTGCGGATATCCTCAGCCTTGTCCTCGCTCTTCCCGCGGCTATCCTCCACCTCCACAAGCTTCGCATCCTCGTTCGGATCAACAGTCCTCTACCCACAGCAGTCGCGCGGCTCGCAACTCCCTTCCATACCATCTTTGGCCATTGCGATACCCGCAGCCATTCAGCATATCCCTTCGATACTGGGAGACATATGGGAAGGCATACTGAAGGCGGTGCCCAAGAAGAAGACGTCGCATATGAAGAAGAGACATAGGCAGATGGCAGGCAAGGCTCTCAAGGACGTCACGAATTTGAACAAATGCCCTGCTTGCGGGAGGATCAAGAAGATGCACACTTTATGTCCGACATGCATGGGCCGTAAGTTATATCATCCTTCCTTATCGTGGTTCCGGAGAAGGTGTTTGCAAACTAACGACATGGTCTCTAGATATTCAAGGAGCACTCGACAGAGATTTTAAGGGCTCCGCCTCAGCCTGAGTAACAAGGCTATTATTCTCTGTCAGCCATTGGACCCGTGCATGTCGTGGTCAAAGAGTCAATCCAAGTCGCATATGTCGGAGCAAGGTGCATTTACCATAGGAAGGCGTTGGGGATTGACATGATGAAAAATTACTCTGTATACAATATTGTACAGCAAACTGTATAAAGATACCTACCTACCTATACCCACTCCTTGGGCTCACGATGCTTTTACTTTTCTATTTTAACTCTTGAAAAGCTGCAGCCGTTGCCCGCGTGTGTTTGTGAAGTGTGTAAGTTCCCGGTGACATTACATATACGGGGGGGGGGGGGGGGGGGGGGGGGGGGGGGGGGGGGGGGGGGGGGGGGGGGGGGGGGGGGGGGGGGGGGGGGGGGGGGGGGGGGGGGGG
>QJNS01000515.1:0-20843 GCA_004154925.1 Monosporascus cannonballus
GTATGGCGTCCAACAAGGGGAAATTTGCCTCTAGAAGAAAGAGGCATCGTGGTGATATCAACATCCCGAATTGACACCACGCTTCAAAAGGGAAACAGTACAATGACGTAGTTCGACGCACCACTTAGGACGCAGATCCACGCATGCCGTGGAGTTGAAGTTCTTGCTTCATCTTGTCTTCTGCTGCCATAACGTTCTCGATCTGCTGTAGCGGGCCCCCAGCCGGATACGGGGCTTCCAGCGGTACCTCCCTGACTAACGGCTCGGCGTCGAAGCTATCCAGCCTCGTCTCAACGATGTTTCCGTCTCCGTATTGCGGCTCCCGCAGGACTCGCATGATTACTGCGGCACATTGTCCCGGCGTGAGCGCCACGTCCTCCTTGCGGAGCATACCGCGGCAGTGGTCGTGGTCGAATAAGGGCGTCTTTGGTCACGCAATCTGTACGTTAGTACTCAATAGCACCGCCGTCTGAATAGGTACAGGGACCGTGGACGGACATACGAAAACTGCGCCCGGACACACGCACGAGTTTCGGATGCCCAAGATCCTCCTCAGGCTCCCGAGACACTTGACAAAGTTGACGACGGCTGCCTTACTCGCGTAGTATAACGGCATCATCATCCTGTGGGTGTACCCGGCCATGCTCGATATCCACATGAGGTTTCCTTCGACGTGGCGGTTCTCCATCCAATAGTCGAGCGCGATCTGCGCCAGCCTGATCGGCCCTACGGCGTTCACCGCGAACGTCTTGTATTGGCCCACTGTAGAGTCGGCGGGATCCCGGGAGAACTTCGAGATCCTCGGCGGGTGCCAGAATGCCGACGACGGAGGTTCGAACATGCCGGCGCCGTTCACGACGATGTCGACCCGTCCGAAGGTCTGCAGGGCGGCTTCCCATAGGGAGGTGAGGTGCGTCCAGTCGGACACGTCAGTTCTGTGGAAGACGGCGGACGGCCGACCGGGCTCAGCCGGCGGATGAGGATACGCGTTGACCGTATCCTCGGCTTCAGGACGAAGGCGCAAGTCTGCGATCATTACAGAGCAGCCAGCTTCGAGGAGAAGCTTTGTCAGGGCGTGGCAGATGCCCGAACCGCCTCCCGTGACAATGGCGATTTTGCCATCGACTTGGTAAAATGACATGACTGTAAACGTAAAAGTAAGGAAGGTTCAAAGAATTTACCCTCGTCAGGATGTTCGACTCGGTCGTCCTAGAGGGATAATGTGTATATATGTACTTGTTGTGGTCCTACGCCACATATTCCATCATCCTCCGTAGCCCCATGCCAGCGTCGTATGCAACGATCTAAATTCTTACTATTACCCAAAGGATGCAAGCCCAGCGTATACACGCTGTAAGGGGGCGTCATGCGGGGTGTGTCGCACCGTACCAAGCCTATTATCGCTTCGTTTCCGATCGAGATATCCCACGTGCGTTCTGCTGTGAGCCATGGATGGTTCTCCGATGCGATGGGCAGAGACCCCATTGGTCTTCCTTCATGTGACAGATCTTTCACGCCCGCATAACGGTGTGGGCAAGGACGGAGGTCTTAAAAGCTGGCGCCGGATTGCGGATAGCGAGGATGTCTCCGTTCCGATAGAGAGTTCTAATGTCTCAGGTTTTAAGTCGGACCATTGCGGCAGCTTTCTATGCCATGGACATAATTCCTTGTGGAAGGCATATGGGGCCATCTTTTATGGATGTCGCCTCACAGTCTATGCGGTGAGCATTTAGGATCGGAGCCTACACCCTATGTCCCCCCACCGTTGAAGAGGTGACGACGAGGTTGTCAGCTCCCGGGTATATCATCCCTTGGGACTGGGATGAATTTGATGCAACTAACTCGGTTTTCACCGCACTACCAGACGATAATAAATATTCTCGCACCCTCCACAGTGTGAATAGGATGGTGGTATTATTTAGTCCTCAGGACTGTAAATCTGGACGTGTTGCTATGGAATTATACTGTGACAATATATTATGGCAAAATTTTAACAGCTCAGGTACGGTTGAAGGTCTCTCGACGTACGAAGGATCATGGTATAATTGAATGTCCCAAGAGGCTCCTTAACGACGTGGACGCTCCTCGGCTGAGCCGGAAGTTTTCTAGAACAATGATGGAATATTAAGTTATATATCTAGATATATCAATAGACATTGTAAGTGACGATGAAAGTTCAACGTGATGGCGGACGAGGGCTTGCTTTAAATATGCGTGCGTGTCTTCAAAAACTTGAGAGTATTAAAAGGTAGTTAGTTACATTCTGCGTCAAAAAGTGGTTGGGCAATAAACGATTGAGACACCCAGACACGACTGAATTTAATGGGATTCGTAAGGACGGAACATCCGCAACCATTATATCAGGTGAGATCCCATATCACCACACCAACCACTTACTGGGTGAAATTTAACCACGTGCACCTACATCCATATTTTGGTTATTCTCAGTCCAGTCGGTTGCTGGTATCAAACGGCTCCTGCACTGCGGCCTGGGTTCATGTAAGGCACTCCCTCCGTTTGTTAAGTTTGCTAACGCACACTTGACCACCAAGAACACATAATTAACGCAGTAAGGTGATGCATTATCGTCTTCATCAAACATCAAATATTACGCAACATATTGTCACCTCTTCCAGGTGAGGCAACTACTGACGGTCGAGTATCAGTTACACGGCTGGCTGGTACCGTTCAGACGAAGGGGTACATACGAAAAGCGCAATCCGTGAGTCTAGAAGAGGTAGGTACCTGGATACTGTAGCCACACTTCAACCTCGCTGCGTATGTAAGTTCTCTTTACATCTAATTAACACGTTGGACTGATTCGAGGTAGTGGCATTTAACATTTCCTCTTTTTTTTTCTAGTCTCGCCCTGCAAATAACAGTCGCGATGTCCAACACATCCAACCCTCAATCCCAACCTGAGGTTGAGGCTTCCTCTTACCAACCCGTTATTTCCGACCTCGTTGGAGGTATCGCCGCTCTCGAGGACCTTACGATCGAACAAGATACCATAGAGGTCGCTAGTGCCCGAGAGCCTGCAGCATCGCTTATGCCGCCGCCCAGAAAGCGCGGTAGACCCGCCAAGGCTAAGCAAGAGGCGTACGGAGTCGCTTCCAATGCGTCCATGCTGGCTTTCGTTCGCGGCCAATCCCCAGGCGTCTCGTCACCGGCAGCAGCTTCGACCCCGAGTGTCCCGCGAAAGCGAGGTAGACCCCCCACTAAGAGCGTCGAGGGTCCACGAAAGCGCGGCCGTCCCCGCAAGCATCCTCTCGGTGCGGGCATAGCGGACGAGTTAGCCCCCGGTCCCCGCATTGGCCTTGCCAACGGCGGCGCCGCGTCTCGTCGTTCCAAGCGCGTGTCTTTTGCGAGAGAGCAGCGAGAGGACGGCGCAGAAGACGAGGATCAAGCCCCGGGTGTCGATGGTTTCACGCAGAAGCTCAAGGATACCATGAAGGAGGTCTTCGTCAGAGACGCCATTCACGAAGACGGTGGCCTGTAAGTGTTATTCTCCGGCTATTTACTTTCCTCTTCGGCGACCTGCCGGGGCCCGAAGCAGTCTTGCTTCTTGCTGGCGACGGGGCGCCCGGCTCTTTGTACATCGCACGCTGCCTCTCTTCTATAGTGGGACATCTCTCAGGTATTAGCGACTAACCATGGGCGTCTAGGTGGGTTCACCACGAGATGGCCGTCCAGATGCAGCAATTCTTCGCGCCGATGTTGGCGATCCGTGATGGTCCGGTTTTCTTCCCGGCTGAGCTCGCCAAGTCTATCCGCGAGCAACTTTCCGAGCAACCGTCTTCTTAAGACATATATGCCGAGTTATGGAAGCTGAGTTATGGAGGGCACGGAGGGTCTGGGTCTTCTTCGAGCCGCGAGGGTGGGACTTTGCATTGTCTGCTTCGTCGATAAAATGCCAAGGGCGGGATTTGGCGAAATATGGACTGGACAGTTGACTGCTGATCGTCACCACGGCCCAATAGTTAAATCGATGCGTTTATATCCTCTGCTATTCTTCTATGAAGATCTATGGTGGACAAGGATGATGCATACTATCTAGTGATGTAAGCTGTTGAATAACCGGAATAACAACTCCGCGCTGACACGGCGGCCTAACTTCCAGCCCTCTAGGGGACGCATAACGGCTGGCTTATTCGACCACGCTCGCCAGCTTTCTCTTCTGTCTTGTCGGTTCGCTTATAATGCTCGGAAAGTCCACGACATGGGATGACGTTGGAGCGTCGTGTAACGCACAAGAGCCTCAATGAAGGCAAGTAAGATGTGACTACAGACTTGTGCGGTAAAGGTATGGCGCCCAATATAACCGCCAGGGATGCTGGACCGTTTGTCACTGCCCGTCGATCTCCGAAGCGACTACGAACACAAACATCGCGAAGCACACGGAATGCACCGCTAAATGGACAGCAGGCCCACCAAGCGTCGACGCAGCGGCGGCGTGCTCGCGGCCGGCGCCAGAGCGAAGACGGACATACGCACGATAGCAGGGCCAGACGTGGTACGACCCGAGCGCAGCCGCCAGCAGACGACAGGCGACCCCATCGAAGCGGCCGGGCTCGAGCAGCACGAAGATGCATACGAGGACAGACGAGAGGAGCAGGCCGCCGTACTGCCGGAGAATCAGTTTCGCGGCGGGCGTGCAGCCCGGCAGCTGCTTCTCCGGCGTCAGGATGAACGACAGCGCCGCGGGCGTCTCGACCAGCGCGTGCGCGGCGAAGGGCCATCTGGGCGGCGTCATCGCGGTGAGGCAATGCGGGGCTTTGTCGCTGCTGCTCTTGTGCTTGATGTTGCCGCGGGTGGGATTGCTGCTCTAACAACAGCAAATAAAGCCGACGAGAGTAGCATGAAGCTGTCGGTTGACACGTGATGGAAGACAGGGGGACGTCGAGAATCTAAAGTTTCCGGAAACTGATTGGCCCGCTTCGTGCAGCACCTAACCGTAACTAAAGTAGACTAACCAACAAGGAGGGATCAGTTTCGCGCATAGTCAGCCCGATATTTATGGCAACCAGCTGGCAGGAGGCGGAGCCCTCCAAATTTTTGAAGTGGGAAGGAATAAGTTTCCCCGCCGCTGTCTTCTCAGTAAAAAACAAATCCCAGAGGAGATACGAAGCAATCGTATCACAAACGTTTCAGGCCTTCGCTTGTCCTCATGTCGGCTGATGCCTTTCTGTAGGCCTCCTTGCCCGCACTCGGGAACTCGGCGATACATGTTCATAGGGCATATGGAAGGTACCGGTAGTAGGTGTGCTCCCCCTCCTCAAGCCATTGTCATGTAAGGGACGGGCTACGTAGTACGGTCCCTGGACGGACCGGCAGGCTTACTGAATGAGGAAACAAGATGCGCCAATAGCTCGTCATCCGTAGGTGCTGGTTGGTTGAACTTGATCGCGTCCATTCCTTGTTCCAATTGTCCTGGCGTATTCCATTCCCAACCATTAATTATCCCGGGGCGCCTTGGCAGCTCACCAACTCTACTGTGTCATTTTCCATTTTAGGTCATTCACATATGGATCCTCCTCCACGATCGGTAGAAATGAGCCTGGCGCTCTAACACCTACATATAGTATAACTTGCCAGAACTCACTTAGGGTAGTTGTGCCGCTCACTACTGAACTCGTCAAGTTCAGCCTTAAAATTCCAAGTCGTTGAAATCGTTCAATTGACCGCCAATCATTTCCTCACCTATCTACCGGCTGAGTCGCGTGCTTGCACGACTTCAGACTATCGTCGCTCGCTAGCATCGTCTGCTCTACCCGGTATGGCAACGCTGAACACCTTCGGGGAGCTGGGTCTCTCCATCGTCGGCATTGGTACTCAGTATCCGCCGTACTCCCTAGGAGCCGCAGAGCTTGAGAAGCTCGGCACCAAATACTACCCAGAGTCGGCTGCGTAAGGTCTCATGTTCCGCCGAAGCTTTGGAGGCCGCCATTTTTGACCTTGCTCGCTCCAGGATGAAGAAAGTTCTCAGCGTAAATCGGTATACCGGCATTGACGCACGATCGTCCGTAGGCACGGCCGACCACCCTATCGTGAACAAGCCCCAGGCGCCCACGATAGCCGAGTTGCACGAGATATTCATGTCCGACGGAGTCCCGCTGGCCGTGGAAGCCGCGAGGAAGGCGATAGCAGAGGCCCGGATCGACATTTCCCGGATCACGCACATCGTAGCGACGACCTGCACGGACAGCGCGAATCCGGGATTCGACCACTATGTCGCGAAGGGGCTGGGCATAACCCATCCGGTGGAGAAGGTCTTGTTGCACGGGGTGGGCTGCTCGGGCGGCTTGGCGACGCTTCGGACGGCGGCTAACTTGGCGCTGGGCTGTAGCTTCAGGCGGCGACACGCGAGAATACTATGTGTTGCGCTGGAGGTCAGTACCACGCTTGCGCGCAGTGAATTGGACAGTATCAATGAGCTACAAGAGACGCGGATAGGCGCCTGTCTATTTTCGGATTGCGCCAGTGCTGTGGTTTTGAGCAACGGAATCGGCGAACCGACCGGCGAGCCGGTGTACCAACTCCTTGGCTGGGAGCACATGGTCATTCCAGACACCGAGGGCGACCTTGGTTTCGACGTGCATCCCGTGGGGTGGAAAGTCATTCTGACACCGCGCGTGCCAAGTTTGACGGCCAAAGTATTAGCTCCGAGCTTTTCGCAGTTATTAGAGGGAGTGCCGGGTTTACCGGCGGAATATCGTGAGGCAGCGGACTTCGACTGGGCGATGCATCCCGGGGGCGCCACGATCCTCTCGGGCGCCGAGCGCGCGATGGGCATCTCGCCGGAGCACATGCGCGCCAGCTACGACACGTACATCAACCACGGAAACTCGAGCTCGGCGACGATATTCAGTGTCATGGACCGCCTGCGGAGCAAGGAGATGGACGTGCTCGCGCCGGCCGGGCGGGTCCGCGATTTCGTCGTCGGCTGCGCGTTCGGACCCGGCATCGCTGTGGAGATGTGCATGCTGAAGCGCAACCTTGGCGCACGCGGCGTCGGCGGTCTCCAGACGCCGCCCGAGACGGACAGCGAGGCCAGCAGGAGCGAGACCGGCGAGGACCAGGACTGGGCAAGCGTCGACCCCAAGGGCTCCGTTCCGGACACGCCGGAACCTGAGGCCGTGCCGGCGTCGGCCGCCACCGCTGGGATGGAGGACTTCGTAACCGAGGCGATAGCGAATGTCGACTTGGACTGAGGGATTAAAGGGAACGAGCGAGCGAAGATTACTTAGATTTCGCGTTCGGGGGACCTAGACTTTTGCTGCCACCTGAACCGTCGGCTTTTGGCAATAGAGGGATCCCGTTGATTGGTACGAGCGCGAGTACGCCGCACTAGGAGGGGATCCTGGAGGCAACTGGCCTTCTACTAGAAATAGAAACGTATCATTCGAAACCCCGGGAATCCTATTTGAGAGACCAGTTTAAAGGTACTAGGTAAACGTGCGTTGGTGAAATCAGTTAGTCCCGTGCCACAGTTCACAACAAGACCCTTATCATTATTGTACGCCCGGATATCAGCTTGAAGCTCCTCCCCCTTTCTGCGGGCCGGACATCAGCCTTATGGCTGCATGATGCCGCGAAAAGCAAGAAGATACGAGTCTACGTAAAACCTTGATAATGGTTAAGGTTGCCGGCACGTAATTTTCCCAAACTCTTCACCCCCGTCTTTCTCGTAGCACATCACAGAGGATATGCGCAAATCTGCCGTTTTCAGCTCCGAGTCCTGACTGGATTCCCTCGTTCAAAGGAACCGGGGCGCCTTCAGAAAGACTCAGCGATTCTGAGTACAACATCTACCGCCTCTCGAGTAAGGCCGGCGAGGATATTCAGTAACAGAGGATGCCTTGGCATCGGCAGGCCGGCTCCTACACATAAAGACAGGCGAGGCCAGGTGGATACTCGACCCTAGCAGCGAAGTGAAAAGGCAGCCAGCGACACCGCTTACGGTATGTATAGACAGACATCGCGGGACTGGGGGGATTACTGTCTCAGCTGGCACGCAGTCTGCATCCTTAAGTTCGAGCACGTTTAAACTATACGAGTCTTGCACTACGCATTCTACTTTGTAGCTCAGGCCCGTATACCCACATGGCAGAGCAGGCAAGAGGGAGAGACACATACGTTGTTCAGATACCCCATACCATCGCGTTGGCCTTGGATCACACCCATGGGGTAGGTATGCTTCCAAGCGAGGGCCATCGCCAACTTACGCTATCGTTCGTCGCACCGGAATCGAAGGCGTATTGTGTGCCCAATCTAAGATATAGTAGCGAATCCTCCATCAGACGAGGCGCCGGGCTCGGGCAAGTTCCGTCAGGGTCTCGCATCCCGCCTCGCGGCTATGTAACCTAGCCCGGGGCATTTGGAAGGACAGCTCGAGACGAAACACAGGAAGGACCTCAAGTCCGTGGCCCGACGAACCATCCATTGGCTACATGGCGTCGGTGTCTATTTAGCTGATCTCAAACTTGGTGCCTGGTATGAAGCTATCACATGATTTGACCATTAATGGGAACGCGGGACGTCAATAACGGACCAGCCTCTGTCTGATCCGGCCTATTCATACAGCTGCTATATCTACATGCAATTCCGTTGAACACTGGACCTGGAGGCGAAGCATGCCTTGTGATTTCGAAATCGATAGACTTTACAGCAATCCCCGCCTTGTTTTCGTGGAAGAGAGTCGAGGGGAAATCCAATTGACGAATCAGGCGAAAATACCGTTCGAACTTCCCCCAACTGGTTAGCGCTGAAGTCCAGATTCCAGAAATCAAGCCGAAGTCGACAGGGGTCAGAGATATGCGATATGGGGAGGGTCTTGGCTTCCAGAACTGATCGTCACTCCCCTCACATATATATAAATGCAGGCGGGTCGGATGTCGGGACGGTCGACTCCTCGCCGACAAGGCGCATATACGCCTGCGCTCTGCTTTTTCGTCCTTGTCTTCCTCTTACTTGTTGTCAGGGTCATGTCCGCCGACAAAATGGGCTTCCCATCGTTTCTGCTACTTCTCCCGCTCTGGGGGCCGGTCCTGGGGAAATGCCACGCCTCCAACTCCCCCGGCCTGCCCATGGTAATAAACACGTGGGGTGGGCCCTTCACGGCAGCCACCGACGAGGCATACCTCTCTCTGCTCAAGCCGGGGACTTCGGCCCTCGACGCCGTGGAGATCGGGTGCACGACGTGCGAGGCGAACCAGTGCGACGGCAGCGTCGGGTACGGCGGCTCGCCGGACGAGAACTGCGAGGCGAGTCCCTCTCCCCCACCCCCCGCCCGAACAAACGGGCTGAGGGAGCCGGAGGCCCACATTGCCGCTGACACATGCGACCCAGACCACGCTCGACGCCATGATAATGGACGGGACGACGATGAAGTCGGGCGCCGTCGCGGCCCTGCGGCGCGTCAAGAACGCCATCTCGGTCGCGCGCCACGTGCTGGAGCACACGACGCACACGCTGCTGGCGGGCGACCTGGCCACCGACTTCGCCGTCTCGAACGGCTTCGCGGCCGAGAACCTGACGACGGAGGAGTCGGCCGCGTCCTGCGCCCGGTGGAGGGCCGGCGGCTGCCAGCCGAACTACCGCATCAACGTGACGCCGGACCCCGCGGGCTCCTGCGGGCCCTACAGCCCCCTGCCCCTCGACTCCTCGTCCGCCGAGTACGCCGGCCGGCTCGCCCCCCGCGGCCGGCCCGTCGGCCACGACACCATCTCCATGATCGCGCTGCACTCCTCGGGCGCGATGGCGGCCGGCACCTCGACCAACGGCGCGGGCCGCAAGGTGCCGGGCCGCGTGGGGGACGGGCCGATCACGGGGAGCGGGTCGTACGTGGACGGGGACGTCGGGGGCTGCGGCGCGACCGGCGACGGCGACGTCATGATGCGCTTCCTCCCGTGCTACCAGGCGGTCGAGAACCTGAGGCTGGGCATGGCGCCCGGGCGGGCCGCCGAGGACGCGGTGAGGCGCATGCTCCGGAAGTACCCCGAGGTCGCCAGCGGCATCGTCGTCGTGAACAACAGGGGCGAGCACGGGGCCGCCGGCTCCGGCTGGACTTTCACGTATGCGTACCGGGGCGGTCGCATGAACGTCACGGCGGTGGTCACCGTCCCGCCGATCGACGGGGTCGCGGGCTTGTAATGGTAAAATAGTACATACTAAAGAAGATATCTTATCATCTCCTCTTCGGATCGGGCTTCGAAAATCTCGTGGGTATCGTGGGCCCCATGTTCTAAATTACTCGTGTCCTGTCAAACAACTAGGGCGTCATAAGATGTCGGGCAAGTAAGGTAGGTATCACAGAAGCGCCATAATAAGTTCGAACTCTTCCCGCTCCTAACCGATGCTATTTGATACGTACAGTAGTCGGCGGGTTAGACAAGCAAATGCATAGAACGACAAAGCGGGAGGACTGCGCGAGGCTAGCCAGAGCAATATCAATTTCCACAAAACCCGCTAAAAGTACCTGTTCAGAAGCCATGCACACTTTCGCTACAAAGCAAGACTTTATGCACGATCCACAAGTTCCATATACACCTGCGGTCGGCTCCACACTCAGTGCGCCATGGCATCCTCGAAGAGGCCCCGCAGCTGCTCCCTCTCGCGCTCGAGCTCCTTGGCGAGGCCGGGCGCCAGCATGAGGACGCGCGCCTGCGGGATGGTGCCCTCGACGAGGGCGTCGACGTGCTCGGGACCGAAGCCGAGCCCCCGCAGGCCCGCGGGCTGGTCGCCGAGGTCGGCGAGGAACGCGGTGAGGGCGTCGGCGAGCGCGCGCCCGGCGTCCTCGCGCCTGACGCGCGTCACGTCGACGCCGAACGCCTCGGCCGCCGCCAGGTGCCGCTCCGGGTTCGACGGCCCCGTGAACCTGAACACCGCCGGCGCCGTCACCGCCACCGACACCCCGTGCGGGATGATCGGCCCCGATACCTCGTACCCCGCGTGCCGGTAGCCCGGGTTCTGCCCGGAGATTGGGTAGGACATGCCTGCGGACTAGTTCAGCGACCGTTCGTCGCCCGGGTCGGACGGGTGGTCAGATAGCGTGGGAGGAGCCGGGAGTGCGGGGACGTTTAGAGATCGAGGGGGTATATAAGTACGTACCGTGGCAGAGGTGGACGCCGGCGTTCCCGAACCCGACGCCGGCAAGCGTGGCGGCTAGCAGCATCTCGCTCTGGGCCTCGAAGTCCTCGGGGTCCTTGACGGCGCGCGGCAGGTACTTGACGGTGCTGCGGAGGGCGCTGAGCGAGAAGATGTCGCTGATGGGGTTGGCGCCCTGGTACGCGGGGCGCAGGATGGGGTTGGCGGGCCGCGGGGTGCGCTCGTTGAAGGGGATCGCCGTCCACGACTCGAGCGAGTGGCACAGCACGTCGAGCCCGGAGCTCGCCTTGACGGCCGCCGGCATGGTCCGCGTGTTGAGCGGGTCGCAGAGGCCGAGTGTCGGCTTCAGGTTGCGGTGCGCGATGCCCGTTTTGGCCCGCTTGGCCACGAGGTCGAAGATGGCCGTCCCCGTCGTCTCGCTCCCCGTGCCCGCCGTCGTCGGCACCGCCACCAGCGGCTTCAGCTTCCGGTCGATCGGCCGCCCGTTGCCCAGCGGCGCGTTGACGAAGTCCAGGAAGTCCGCCTCCGGGTACTCCGTGTACAGGTTCATCAGCTTCGCCGTGTCGATGACCGAGCCCCCGCCCACCGCCAGGAAAGCGTCCGGCCGGTACGGCTTGGCGAAGTCGATGGCCTCCTTTATCCTGTAGCGGTTGTTTGAGAAGAGTACTTTTCTCCGGTAGCGAAGAGGGGAGGAGGGGGAAACGGATATACGTGTTACTTACGAGCTATCCTTGGGCTCGATCCGGACCTTGTCGAAGATCTCGTACTGGATGCCCTCCCTCGCCAGCGCTTCCTCAACCTGCTGCACGGCGGTCAGTCGTCTGACCGTTGAGTCCGTGACGACGCAGACGCGCTTGGCGCCCATATTCTTCAAGTCCATGCCCACTTCCTGTGTGCAGCCGGGACCGAAGCGGATAGACGACGCTGCCATCTCGAAGGCGTACTCCTTCTGCTGGGACGGGTCCACGGGGGAGGCGAAACCGCGCCGTGCCGCCGTCCGCTGAGCGTACCGGTCGATCTGGGGCCTTGCTTGGTGGTGATGGTGGTGCCCCGGATTGGCATGACACGGGCACGACGGCGGGTGCGTGTACTGCACCGTCCTTAACAGGCTTACTGCCCTCGTTGCAGCCTACCGTGACGGCTATATCAGAATCTATTCTTTCAACTTACTCGTCGCCACCCGTGGACTTACATTTGGCACGACTCGGACAGCGGCGACCATCCTTGGCGACTGGCTATGCTTTTCTTGTTACTTTGCCACTATTGAGTCCTATTCAATTGATACGGCTATAAAGTTATAATGCGTAGACGAACTTTCTTCCTCGTCCTCAGGCCCAGGCTTACCGGTATAATCTGGAAATGGCGGGGATGCTGGCGTCAATTGGAGCCAGTCACCGAGCTGGCTGGTGACCGTCTGGGGAAGAATGTGGGGTAATGGTAGCACTGGTGTGGAGAGAGACTGGAGTCCATTCTCATCAGCAGCCTCGGCAACTGAGAAACCTCCGCAGAGTATAACATAACGCTTTCCGCGGGCTCTTCAATTGGATTCAAGTGGTTTGCTTACCTAGTATACGTAGAGATTAATGGCTATCTTTGCCCCTCTTTGAAAAAAGTCTCTAACGATCCAATTGGCTTGCCATCACCATCCCTTTTGTATACTACATTACTTCAGCTCAATCGGCGGGCCTGACTTACTGATAGCAAATGGCAGCTTTCACGCATCATCGAGCGCTCTGGACCCAAATAGGAAGCTACGCGCAAGAAATGACCTGCCAATCCACCCAACTGCATGCTGTTAATTCGGCGTGACTCAGATACCGAATACGCGATCATTGCAGAATACAGGAAAAGATGGCCATGTAAAGGGGGAATGCCCCCGACATGGGGTAGCAGTGTATTCGGAATGATGGCATATAAGAATAACAGGGCCCAGGCCCCGACCTCCATGTTGCCGTCGACTGAGACCACGCACTGGAGCGATTCTGTTAGTTAAGACTTGGCTAGGAACAAGATGTCAACTTCGAGTCCAGCCGGAAACACGCAACCGCGGATGCGGATCCGCGAACTACTGCCGAACATCTTCCTTGGCGACTGGAAACCGGGCCCTCTCAATTCAATTACGGACGTGGCCGGGGTGCGGGTTCATACGCAGGAGATATTCGCCGACGACGGAAACGTCAACACGGGCGTGACATGCATTCTGCCGCGCGAAGACTGGTTCTGGAAGGCATGCTACGCCGGGCTGTTCAGTTTTAACGGCTCCGGTGAGATGACGGGCAGTCATTGGATCAACGAGACCGGGCTGTTGCACTCCCCCGTCGTCATCACCAACACATTTGCCGTCGGCGCCGCCTATCAAGGGATTTACGAGTATACCATCAAGTCTCAAGGCTTCAAGAAGGGGGAGGCCGATTGGTACGTGCTCCCCGTGGTCGCCGAGACCTTCGACGGCTACCTCAACGATTTGACCCAATTTGCCGTTAAGCCGGAGCACATCATCAAAGGTCTGGAGAGCGTCTCCAGCGAGCGCGTCAGAGAAGGTGCTGTGGGAGGCGGAACGGGAATGATTGTAAGGGAGCCCCTGAGTTGCATCTTACTCCCTTATTGCTGACCCCCGATATTCCAGTGCCATTACTTCAAGGGCGGGACAGGAAGCAGCAGTAGACTTGTGCCGGGTTTCGATGCCAAGGGCGAGCCGAAGACTTACACAATAGCCGCGCTTGTGCAGGCCAACTACGGAAAGAAACCGCATCTCCGCATTCAGGGTGTCCCAGTGGGTCGGATCCTGGCCGAGGAAGCTGCCAAAGCGGCCGGAAATGACGTGGCTCAGAAGGCGGCCCAGGAAGAGCTCGAGGCGGAGAAGAATCGCAAGGACGGGAGCATCATTGTCATCCTGGCGACAGATGCGCCACTCCACCCGACGCAGCTCCAGCGAATCGCCAAGAGGGCCACGGTTGGTCTCGCCAGGGTCGGGGGCAACGGCCATAACGGATCCGGCGATATCTTCCTAGCGTTCTCTACGGGGAACGGCATACCGGCGCAGACGATATCGATGGATCGTCCGGCAGTTGATCCCTTCAAGCCAACCACCATAACAGCGGAACTTGTAGATGGCTCCTCGATCAATGGGCTCTTCGAGGCAGCAGCAGATGCCACGGAGGAGGCGATATACAATGCCTTGTGCATGGCAGAGACGATGACAGGGAACAAGGGACACAAGGTTGAAGCATTGCCGCTCGAGAGGGTAAAAGAGGTCATGTCCAAATATTTGTAAAGGGTCGTGGAAAACTGGATCACAGCAATGAAATGCCACACAAACTCGCAAACTTCAATATCAGGAGCATGGCGAGTAATGGGGTATGCAGGATAACCTTGTTGACATAAGCCTGTCTCGGAACATGTCCAACAAAGATGAATGAAGTTTTGTGCCTCCATGCGCAAGAAATAATCGGAAATAAGCCATGCCCAACTGGATTACTGGAGAAAACATCAAAGTGATTCCAAGATACTAAACCTTCCCAACCCCCCAACAAGTAAAAAGAAAGTTAAATATGGTTATGTGACGAATGGGCTATGGTCTCGTACGAATTGGGGATTCCATGCTTGTGATGAGATGGAAGTTGAGGCCCGGCCTTAGATCTCGGCTTTGGATTGAAAGTTCAAGCCACACAGCGCCATGTAATCTTGTGGCTGAGATTTTGCCTTAGGAGTAGAGCAACCTAGTTACCAGCACAAAATACCTGGATAATTAGGTACTTGAACATATACCATGTGCTCTACTCTTGCGTGGCACAGCACTTGCTGCAGTGCCCCCTTACAACCTTATTACTGTATCATACTGTATCAAGAACTCGAGGGACAAGATGCAGTCAACAACTATGTGCTTGTATCGAAGTCCACCCAGGTCTCATCCTTCAACGTCCATCCTCGTCCTCTTCAACCTACCGACATAACTCCCGCTGCGCTTCGCTACCCTAGGGAACCAACCTGGACCCAATCTCTGTCAATGATTGAATGACTCGTACTCCTGTTAATTCGGAAGCCTTGCGCACTACAATATCATCGATAGATACCCGACCACGTCTTAACTACTCTCATCGTTCAAGGCGACAAGCGACACTTCCGAAGCGGTGACGGACGGAGACGAAACATGTTCCCCCAATTGCCCCCATTAAAATCCGATTGGCTTCATTCATGATCGGCCGCAGAAGCGATACGTCAAGATTACTACTAAATCCGGTCAGCCATGGAAGCAACACAACCACCACCACCACCACCACGGCAGAATGGCGGGCCCGCTGCCTACGGCCGCGAGAAGTTCGAGGAGGAGAAGAGGCGCATAGTCGATAGTTGCTTTAACAAGAAGGACGTGGACGGATCTTGTGAGATACCCCGGTGTTTTCTTGCGCTTCTGCCGTTCTACCTTGGGAAACGACTGCTGTGGTTCCCTTCCTATGTTCTGTGCTACGTCTCTGCTGCCGTACCAAGTGACTTGTCCGTTCTTTTGCTTTACACGAACTGACGTAGCCGCCTGTCAACTTATCCAGTACTCGAAACCTACATCACCCATCTCAGAATTACCGAGTTTGCCTCGCATCCCCCTTCCCCCCCGCCCCCAGAAGTCCGGAAATCGCCAGCTGAGAAGCCCCGAATCATCATCGTCGCCGTGCGCAAGTCGGGGCGCGTCCGTATCCACAAATCCAAGGAGAACACGAATGGAACCTTCTCGATAGGCAAAACCTGGGACTTGAATGACTTGACCACCATCGAATCTTTCACGGCCTCCAACCTCGATCCTCAGAAGCGGGAATGGGCCGGCGACATCGGGTTCATCGTCCACATTGGAAAGCCTTATTATTGGCAAGCACGCGCAGATAAGGAAAAGAAGTTCTTCATTGCTAGTTTGATCAAGATCTACGGGAAATATACGGGAGGGAACATCCCCCAACTGATAGGCTTTGACCCCCGCGAGATGGACCAGGTTCTCGGCTCCCGAAGACCTGCCCCGGCGAGGCCACCCACCGCCGAAGCCGGACCTCCTCCACGACCTCTTCAGGCCATGACTTCTCAGGGAAATCTTAGACCGGTTGCTTCCTCGGAAAGGATCAGGCCATACAAGCCGCCGCCTCCAAACGCGCGGAGTCTAGTTTCCCCAAATGGACAATCTTCCCCCGCCTCGAGCATCGACTCGAGTCGTATGGGTAGCCAGCCTGCGCCGTTGCGCAGATTAGGTCCCAATAATATCAGCCAGGACTCCGTTGCCGCGTCGATTGCCACAACCAGAAGCGATGATTCGGGGATGAGGCGGCCGGGCTCCAGGGGTAACGAGACAGGAAGTAGACCTCCGAGATCGCGAGGCGAGGACACAGGGAGTCGACCACCCCGCGTACGGGGCGACGAGGCGGGGGCTCTCCCCATCCGGTCGAGGGGTAATGACGTGGGCGGCCGACCTCCGCCGTCGAGAGAAGGCTCCGCAGGCATGCGGGCACGATCGAGAGGCGAAGATGTCGAGGCTGTTCCCCCGCGATCAAGAGGGGGTACCCCACGACCCCCTGGATATGGAGAAGTTGGCGACAACCCCCCTGCTCCTTCACAGTTGGATTTACCTGACCGTAAGAGACCACCCATGGACCCGGGCAGACCGCAAGGGGTGGTAGACAATGATCTTGTGCCAGCGCCTTTGATGAGCCCGGGCTCCCGGAGAGAGCCACCGCCGCGGAGTGATGAACGAATGTCACCCCGGAAACCTCAAGCCGGGCAGCGTCTAGAGGACGCGGTCAGAGAAACACCACCGCTGGCGCCCCTGGCACCATCACGGCCACCGGCTCCGGAACCTTCGCCCGTAACGACTGAACCCCCTCTCACGCCAGCTGTAGAGCATAACCCGGAACCGACACCCGATGCCGGCAGCGCCAGACTTCCAAGCATCGATGCTAGTGCTGACGATAGACCCTTTACTACTGCTGTTTCGACCCCGGCGCCTGACACGCCCCAGACAACTGCGGAGGCGGAGGAGACGCGGCCGGGTTTGGGCCCCATGATAAAGGCGAAGAAATCCAAGGTTGATCTCGCTGGGACACTATGGAAGGCGGCCTCGGCCGCGGCAGCATTCAAACCGCGCCCCGGAGGTGCAGGTGAGCGTCTGCGTGAAGCGAAGAAGCCGGCTACGGATGAACCAGACGGTATTACGAGCGTCGTACCAGCTAAACCCCGTGCAGCGGCTATACCAGAGACAACGCCGCTAACCGAGCCGGCGGACCAGAAGGAGAGCGAGAAGCACACAGATGCTGTTCCAGAAGTTAAACTCACAGTCCCCAACTCGAGCCGCCCAACAAGCCTGCAGGCCTCCGTCAAGGAATCCGAACGGAAGAAATTAGAAGCTACTCAGAGGGATGACAAACCCGAACGTTCTCCAGTAACTGGTAATGATGCGAAATATTTCGCCGCCCTGGGAGTTGGTACGAGTTTGCTAGCCGATGCCCCGTCAGAGTTTGCCAGATGGCTGGATCATTTCGGCTGGGTTCCCGGAGAGAAGATGCGGACCCGCAATTTCGAGGAGATGAAACTCGACGTCGATCGGGAGCTCAACAAAGCACAAGCTGGAGGCTGGGTCGCGCGGCTCAAGGAAGAAGACGAGCGTGTTGATGCGATCAAAAAGGGGCTCGATATCGCCATTACCGAATGCGACGAACTGGATAACTTGCTCACCTTGTATAGCGTAGAGCTATCTGTAAGTGGAGAGATCAGGTCCCCCTTGTTAGACGGTACTAATGTTATGTCAAGACCTTGTCCGATGATATCGCATACATAGAAGCACAGGGTCAAGGTCTTCAAGTACAGGCAGCAAATCAGAAGTTGCTCCGGAGAGAATTGGAATCGCTGCTCGACACTTGCGCCATTACTTCGGACGACCTTCGTCCACTCGAAGTGGCTCCTCTCGAGACGCATGCTGGGCTCGAGGAGGTGGAATCGACCTTGGTCATCTTGTACAAAGCTATGATAAAGATTGACCCGTCCATGATGGGCAGCGGACATCGAAGCAGCGAGGATGGCGGCACCTCGGACCACCAAATGAGTCTGAATCCCGACTATGGCAAAATGCGGATCGTTCAAGAAAAGAGGGAGATGTACCTCTCGGAAAACGCAGCATTCCTGCGGCGCTTCCAAGCCTTCATGACACAGCAGTTCGCTAAAGCCGCACAGGACATCAAAGCGGCCTTGGACGGGACACTCTCGAAGAAGGTAGATTCCCAGCATCATGACGTAGGCCGGGAGACTCTCTGGAAGTACCATCCCCTGGTCCTCTATACCAGAGAGATGGATGCTCAAGGCTGGGACCAACTTCTCAAAATTTATCAAGAGAAGAATCTCCCGCTCTATAAGTCCGAGTTCAAACATGCTACGGAAGCTTGGAAACGGAACGCTCGGAAGCCCACTGGCGATGAGGTGGAAATGCTGTTCACGACGCTGCAAGAAAAGAAGGAAGAGAACCCCATGGCGGCGGCGAGGAAATTGACGGTGAAGAGAAGTCAGACGCTGGCCAGGACCTTGCGATCCCCGTTGGGCGATAGCAAGACGAGTCTCGAGAAGGGCTCAGATAATCGCAGCCACGCCTATGAAGTCTTTGCTAGCATCATGGACGATCTCTTGCCTCTGGTTGAGATGGAGCAGAATTTCATGATTGACTTCTTTCACGCGACGACTCTAGAAACATCGGATTTCCCAGATTTGGTGTCTGCCACCAGGCCCCGCGATCGACGTGGTGGCGACCTCCGACGGCATAGGCTCATGGAGCCCGACCGAGAGCTAGCAAGGAGAGTAACTCGTGCCATGGAAGTCATCTTCCAATTCCTCGAACAAGACCTGCAGGTACTCATCGCCTGGGTCTTATCGCAGGATCCATTGTAAGTGCTCTTCGCGGCATCCATGTGATATGGTACGAGATTCTAACCGCCTTACAGACAAGGAGTCGGCATCCTCGCCACCCTCGAGCGAAAGCATCTGGAGACGACTCAGTCGAATCAAGACTTCCTAAACAGCATACTCCAGAAGCTCCACAGCTCGCTCGAGTCGCGCTTCTCGAAGTTCGTCGAGGAGCAGATTCGCGCAATTGAGGAAACGAAGGTGAAGATCAAGAAGCGCAAGGGCGTCATCTCCTTCATCCGCGTATTCCCAAGCTTCTCAGCGGCCATCGAGAATATGCTCGTAGGTGTAGACACGAGTTCAACGGTCCGGCGGATGGTGGACGCCGAGTACGACCGCATCATCCGGTCCATGTTTGACTCGCTCAAGGTCATCGCCCGCGAGAACCCTGCGACGCTGACCGGCAGCGGCGCCGACCCCGAGGACAAGGAGGCTCTCAATTACCACATCTTGCTAATCGAGAACATGAATCACTTCATCGAGGATGTCGAGACGCGCGGGCTCGAAGTCCTAGAGGACTGGAAGGAGACGGCCAACTCGGAGTGTGCCGAGCACATGGGCCTCTACCTCAACGCCGTCATGAGCCGGCCGCTGGGAAAGCTGCTGGAATACCTCGAGAACATCGAGGCGCAGCTCGCGGCGGGCAAGAGCCCCGCGGCCATCGCGGCGCAGCCCAGCAACGCCAAGGCGGCCTTCAACAAAATGCTCTCGCAGTTCGACGCGCGCGAGGCACGCAAGGGCGTCGAGGCGCTGCGGAAGCGCGTAGAGAAGCACTTCGGCGACGCCGACGACGACCCGTCGCTGAGCCGCGGGCTCGTGAACCGTGTCCTCCGCGAGTGCGAGCGCTTCTACGCCGACGTCGAGGTCCGCATCAGTACGATCACGACCACAGTCTACGGCGGCGACGTCCCCTTCGAGTGGCCTCGCGCCGACATCAAAAGCGCCTTCTCCGCGGCCCGGTAGGCCCAGTCTGGCAAGTGGGATGGCCTCGGCACCATCGGGGAGGAACGGACAGATCTGGTGAGGGAGGGCCGCCAGATGCGGAACGACTCGTGAAAACTGCTGTTATCATTTTTTTTTGTTGCAATGTATATACCTGGGGCAAGTGATCGAATGAGCCAGCGAGCGGGCCGGTGCATCGTCATATGTGGATGGACAGTCGGTTGCCCAGCCTTAGAACCGCCCTATCGCAGAAGGGGTAAGGACGTCTATAGAGTTATTTGTACCTTATTTACTACATATCTTACCACCCCGTGAGTAGCATGTCATGTTTTCACGGCCGCAGGTGGAATGGGACCCTATTTCATGATATAGCCAGTCCGAAGATGGGGGTACAAGATGCGGATATGCCAGTATCATAAGTTGTCTGCATGTACGGGGCGTCTCCGTGTCCGGCATCCATTCTCTCCAAGTCTGCCTTACATCCCATCAAGTAAACATCGCCACAAGCCTAACACTCGGGTCTGTCAAGAACTACAACGAGAAAGAGGACGATATGTTGGCGGAAACAAGTTCAGCATGACTTCACGGTCTTTGCATTCGTATTCTCTTTCTGGCCACAACTTATTTGGACGTCGGAGTCGACTTGGTTCGCCTACGGCTTCTACGCTGTCTACTCCTCCCGCGATTGCGCCGCGAGATCGCGTCTAACCAGAGACACTCCGCTGGCGACGAGCAGGCAGGCAGCAAGGGAAGACCCATCACCAGGACCGTGGAGAGGTCGCCGACCCCAATCCGCACACGGACCGGCGGGGCCTGATCGGCCATCGTGCTTGCTCCACGCAGTACGTTTTGGGGGGGGGGGGGGGGGGGCC
>QJNS01000516.1:0-20215 GCA_004154925.1 Monosporascus cannonballus
GTTTCCTAGAAAGATTTATTATACAAGTAATTCTGTATTGTTTACAGATGTTTATTATTTATTTATGATTGAAAATATCATCCGTGGGTAGTGATGGGTACCCATTTGGGTACCCATTGCAAACCCTAACCAAGAGTATTCGCTCCGCTCCGCTGCGCCGCGTGTTCCACTGCTATAAATCGTGTCCTTAGCGGGTCCTCCGAAGTATTCTCACTCGTCGTGGTGCCGAGATTCGGAACTGATAGTCATATAATGATATGGTTGGATCGCAAGGCGGGGCCGCGGGTGCTCCATTGATCGGTGGTAGAGGAGGTCGTAGTATGAACCGGTAGAACCATTAAGTCGTATAAACTTTCACGGCGAATTTAGTATATCTGATTAGTTCATTACCGAATCACTGTCCAAGTATCTCTTCCCTCAGACGCCTCTATTACACTTGACCCCGAATTGTATCAAATCGGGTTTGTCCACTCTTGGCGATTCAGCCAGCCACAGAGCATATTATCACATTATATGTGGGATGACTGCTGCAGTGTAACCTCCTTTCCGTAACATACCGAGGGGTTTTACAGACCCATTGGCCCTTCCACACCGTGGTATCCATGACACACGGCCAACATGGCCGTGCCCCTAATACCATCTACATGAGGATGCGACCCTGCGAGGCGAAAGTAGTAGGATTCTGAGATCTCACCTCCCCTGAGCATTAGTGCAATTGCTTTCCTTCCAGGCCACCTTAGGCGCTCACGTATCTCAGTAGATTCTTCCTTCAGGTCAATTCAACGATCATTGCTCAACTTTCCTCGACTCACAGTGGCCCAATATTGCCTGTCATGCCCGACACCACCGAAGAGCCCGAACGGGGCGACAATCCGGAGGAACAGGTGCAGACGGATGGACACCCCACCGACCACGATCGGACGCTTGAAGACCTTCAGAACAAACTGCTAGAAGCCGCTAAACATAATCCAGCAAAGGTCTCTGACTTAGCATCTCAAATCAAGGATATCTCATCACAAGCCAGCCTTGCCCCAAGGAACGCAGTGGGACAGACCCCGTTGCATCTCCTCGTAATGAACAACAGAGAAGACACAATCCTACGTGCACTGCTGCCAAAGTTGGAGACGGAGGAAAAAAATGCCCTCAATGAGGAGGGGGAGTCTGCAGTCTACATTGCAGCCTATCGGGGATTCGTCAATGCTCTGATAATTCTTCTTGAAGCCGGAGTAGACCCCAACATCACAAACAATCGGTCTCGCACCCCGCTGCACGAGGCATGCTGGACAGGCAGAGTCGATACTGCAAAAATCCTGCTTGACCATGCGATTCAACATGGAGTAGATCTTAATACTCAAGATGAAGATGGATGCACTCCACTTGACGACGCCTGTCGGACTGGTCGGGAAAGTCTTGTCAGAATGCTTTTGGACAGAGGGGCAGTAGATGTCAATTGCGTTGATTCTTTGGGACATACCCCATTAATCACGGCAGCACGGTATGGACATGAACATGTTGTTGGACATCTCCTCGAAACGGGCCCGAATATCAACCAGCAAAGCAACAATGGGTGGACTGCCCTTATGTGCGCAGCGCGGTATGGACGTGGGGTTGTTGTTGAGCGTCTCCTCGAACAGGATCCGAGTATTAACCAGCAAAACAAGGATGGATGGACTGCCCTTATGTGCGCAGCACGGTATGGGCACGGAGCTATTGTTGAACATCTTCTCAAAAAGGATCCGGGTATCGACCTACAAGACAACAATGGATGGACTGCCCTTATGTGCGCAGCACGGTATGGGCACGGAGCTATTGTTGAACATCTCCTCAAAAAGGATCCGGATATTAACCAACAAAACAAGGATGGATGGACTGCTCTCATGTGGGCAGCGCGGTATGGACATGAAGCCATTGTTGAAAATCTCCTCAAGAAGGGCCCGAATATTAACCAACAAAAGAACAATGGATGGACAGCCCTCATCTGCTCTTCCTGGCGTGGCCAGCGAGCCATTGTAGAGAAGCTCCTCGACAAGGGTGCAGATATTGACACCTCAGACCATGAAAAGCACACCGCCTTGTTCAAGGCTAGTCAACAAGGGTATGCTGATATTGTGGACTTACTACTAGAGAAGTCTAATTTGAAGATAACGGTGGACGACCAAGGGAGAACTGCTCTGCACATGGCTAGCTTCTCCGAGCCAGTTGAAGACGAAGAAGTTGAAGGCTGGAAAAGAGGCACGAGCACTCTTGGGGAATACGAGAAGGCAATGCTTTCTCTGTTAAATGTTCCAGGTATGACAGAGTTACAAACGAAAGACGGCGAGACAGCACTTCACCTAGCCGCAAGCTCTAACAAGCTTCGTCGGGTGGAGATTCTGTTAGGGAAAATGAGCGACGAAGTAATCCTACAAAAGGATAGAAGTGGAGCCACTGCATTTCGCAAGGCAGCCGACAACGATTATCGAGAGGTGGTAGAGATATTTCTACAAAGAGCGGCATCCTCTTTACGCCAAGAGATCATCACAAAGGATACATTGGTATGGGCATCTCAAGAACCAAGACTCCACGGACTGTTGCGAATGCATCTTGAGCAACAGATTAAAAGCGAATCTGATCAGGCTGGAGCTACTGAGGATTGGGACGCTCTTGAATTAGCTGTCTATTGTGGAGACGTCCGCTTAGTTTGGGAGCTCCTTAAAGTTATTGCGCCTACTGACAAAAGTCGCAAGAAGAGAAATCGAGCACAAGAAGTGTTGGACAAGTCTATGAGACTAAAGGGCCCAAACTGGCCCGACGCGCGGATTGGATTGAAGAGAAAACCTTGTGGGGAGATACGGGATGATGTATTGACACAGACAAAGAAGAAAGCCGAAGGGAAGGACGACCCGGATTTCCAGTTGGACGTGATTCGAAATCTCCTGCAACAGAGCGACGATTACCTAGGTATCTCAACCTTCGTTGAACTTAAGAAACCATCGCCAAAGGTTACCATCAAACCTGAGCATCGCGCCATCATCACAGACTTTTATATCACTAGTGATAAGTCCGGGTTCAGACAAGAATTCAAATCCATAACAGAGGTCGCCTACGGGCCAGGACCACAGAAGATCATGGACGACAGAGCTGTCCGGACGCAGAAAATCAACGATGAGGTACATAGACTGATAGCGGACGGAGTGAACCAGACACAGAAACGCAAAAAGATGCCGGATGAGACAATACAGCATCGCGGAGAACAAAAACCGAGAGAGACAAAATCAAGCAAACCCAAAGCCCAGACAAACGAGAGTTTTGAGTTTCGGTGGATTCACTTGCCAGCTAATAATGTAAGTTTATGACATCAAGATCAGCGTTGGCTGGGACATTAACTCGCTGTAGATGCAATGGATGAATGTAAGGAACGTTTATATCAGCCAAAGGATAGAAGCAGGGAATTTGGCTGGAGGTAGTATGCTGCAGAACTCCATCCTCACTAAGCATATTGAAACAGGACTTGACGATGAATGTGCTCTACGAACGATACGAACAAGCCCGACGCGAGGCACAGACACCAGGGCCGGATGAGATAGAGGATGTGTATGGGAAAGAATTCGACCACTTAAGCACTTTTTTGAGACGCAGCTGGACTGAAATCCCTGATACAAGATCCCCTTCACGGCTGATGAAGCCTCAGTGCATGGTAGGGTGTACACGGTGGCCCTATGAATAGTCGATGTAATTAACGAATGGCACAGAAAGCCAAGGTTGCCATACCGCAACCTCCGGCTGCAAGAGCTACCGAAAGTTCATCGAGGGAGGCAACAGACTCGTCTACATCTCCAGCATCAGAGCAGACCAAGGAATCAGAGAAGATTGGGTCATTGTCAAAGCCAAATAAAGGCAAGGATGGAAAGAACCAAGGCTTTGAGCGCGTGGCACTCTATGTGGGTACGTATTTCCAGGTTAAAGAAGTGATGCTGATAACCGATGGAGATGCCGTACGTCAACTTTGCAATGCAAGTCAAAGAAGACAAAGAAAACGAGGAGAAGACAAAATACCAAGAGCTACTTGATCGTCACAAGAACGAAACGATCCACGGTTCCCGGACTCTTGATGAATTCTATTACCAGTTCAATCCGGACAAAGGCGACAACCCCAAGGACATAAACAGGCGCAACAAGGATCAGATTGTAACAAAAGAGCTCTACGATGACAACTGCGACGACCTTGATGAATGGATCCTCCTCAGGGTGGATCAGTTATGGCTTTGGATTATCACCCCTGGTAAGTTCATAACCTCGGATCTGATATGCGTAAGAACCACGAATGCTGACGTATTTCCTAGATACATTGATTACATCAACAACTCACCGCCAGGATGGACGCAAAGACGTTGTCTACGAAAGTGTCTTCGCACACCTAGAAAGCGCAGAGGATCGGCCCAAATCGGTACAGGAGCTGGCAAAATTCATCGTCGACATCTGTATTCGGACCTACGACCGAGTTCAAGAGGCTAAACCAGATACAACTCCGCACAGTACCGATGAAAATTGGGTGCAACATGGAGAGACCCAAAAAGGAGAGGGGATGCTACTGACCATCCGCGAGATCTTCTCGAACTCAATTAACAAAGCTGTCAGTAGTCTCTCACAGCTGTCATGACTCTATAAATAAATACCCAGGCCGGCCCCCCCCCCTGACCCTCTGCTCATTTCAGACCCTGATAAATTTCTATAGGCACTCAAGGAGGTCGAGCTCTTCGAAAATTTCACCAAGGATGAAGAAAACAATGGTTTTCATGAGAACGGCTCCTCGACAACCGAACCCAAGACATCCATAAGCGAACCAGCAAGGCTCCTTTGCAAGATCAAAGACCTCCAGGACGAACTACACATTCTACGAGTAGTAGTGTCCCATCAACAAGACGTACTGAAAGAACTAGAACCGGGTCGAGCTGGTGATCGTACTAAGGCGGCTCAAATTATCCATGACATTGATGAGATGGACAAGTACGTAAAGAGAATCTACACCGCGGTAAGCCATAGCGACCTACCAGCCTCAAAATGCAGTGCTGATGTGCTTAGGTGAACGCAACACTCAGCCTTGAGCAGAACAAACTTGCTGTGATTTATTCGAACGAGGCAGTACAGCAGGGCAGAGCTCTTGTGGTATTCACTATCGCGACAGTCTTCTTCGTAAGTACAACGGACATTGTCCCCAAAGTAAGGAATGACTCCAATTAAGGACTAACCACGAAACGAAGTTGCCTTTGTCGTTTCTCTCGTCACTATTCGCCCTTAATGTCTCTGTTTTCCAGCATAACGACAAGGGCGAGCTATTCTATTCCCCACAATGGATATTTCCAATCATCTGTAAGTTGCAATAACACAGAAATTCCTTCGATACACGAGCTGATAGTCTTTCCCAGTCTGTGTCTCGCTTGTTTTCTCATTACCGCTGATTCTCTATGCATTTCATGACAAGATCTTCCCCCGTCTCCATCGAACGTTCGACATAATCAGCCAAGGTAGAAGGGTTGGGCAGGGAGATAGCCGATCCGGGGGTGACAGGGAAAGGCCGGAACTGAACCAACCGCTGGTAAATGGGTATAAGAAGCTGGCCACGGAACTTCCCAGTATCAAACATTTTCGACGTGGTATAGACCGCGGAAATGGTTGGTGGCCGTCTCCCATAGGCTTTAGGAAAAGAAGGCCGAAGCCCGGGGATGAAGAGGACGGAGGTGAAACAAGTTAGAATAGAGTCCAGCCTCGTGTGCTCAAACACGGCGGCGGGCTCTGGGAAACCAACGAGGAGGAACTAGTTGTTCTCGAATATGGACCTCACGATGGCATAAAGTGTCTCATCATAGTCATTAGACACGACTATAATTACACATATCATGTCAAGAAACGGAGGCGACAACGCTTGGCCAATTGCAGATATCCGCGCCAACCACATCACAAGCTTAGGATCAGGCCTAGCTACAGTTAATGTGGTAAAGGCTATTTTACGGCTGCAGAGTGACAACATGTTGTTAGAAAATTATGACGCAGAACGTACATAGCCAGATAAGCTTGGGTCATTAGAAACGGTTCGAGCGCCCACCTTTTGGAGCCCAACAGTATATTCGATGGTGCCTTAGAGGACTATGACATGACTCAACGACTCGTAATTAAATACAGACACGGAAGCGCCCCTAGTAAACAGAGCTCAGGGAACGATTGATGGATCTGGACATCCGATGCGCCCATCTCGCAACCATGCCTGACATTGATCTCTAGTGGTTGTGTCTAACACTAAATTATTAACATTTACTTGGCCAGGGTTGCGTTTCTTCATCCCGTTTAATCCCGCATTACGTTATATAAACCGTAGGGTGAAGGAAAGTAGTCGTGCTATGCTTTTTCAGGCCTTGGTCAAGGGGAAGATCGCTTGATAAAAGAACAATAGCGTTACTTCCGCCTAAATGGAATGCAATAAGGCTGTTGTGTAGTCCAACCCAAGGCCTTGGCAAATGTTTGATTAAGACGAGACAGCTTCATTTTGGCTTTATCATATTACTCGGACATACCGTAGAGGACACAACAAGGAGGACTTGGAGCTGGGAACGATTGCTTATAGGGACAGCCGCATTAAACCCTACCGCGCCGATATGTCCGGTTCGTATAATTGTGCTGCATGGCACGGCCCCTATTGTTAGACCAAGCATCCGCGGTTGAATGGGAGAGAGGTGTAACGTGACATCAGCTCTTGCTGTGGACGGCAGTTCTAGCTTTCGGCCTAAAAACTGAGCATCCACTAGTCCTAGTACAAGGCCTCGATCTCCGACTAAAGGGGCATAGTCATGTGGAACCAACAAGACACGGCGTGTTCATAGCAACCCTAGGAATGCATCTTTCTGTATTTGCCGGACTACAACTCACAGGGGTATTTTTTGTTAGTTACTTCCACCGCCCCATAAGATTCCCTGAACAGCTAGTAAGTATACTCCTATATAATTTATATGCAAAAATACATTTATTAATTTTTTTATTATTTTTATTGTTTTTAAAATATTATTTTATTTAATTTTATTAAATTAAAATTAATAAAATTAATTTTTTTTTAAAAATTCATATATTAAATTTTAAATATTATTATATATAATTATTTTTTAATTAATTATTATAAATTATATTTTGTAAAATAAATTTTTATTTAAAATTATTTAAAAATTAATTTTATAATATTTAAATTTTAAATTTTTTATTTTTCGTAAATTTTTTAAAAAATTAAATTTTTATAAAAATTTTGAATTATATTTAATATTAAAATTATATTTTTTAAAAACTTTTTAACAAAATAATAAAATATTTAAAATTATTATTAATAAAAACGTTTTCCGAAAACGTTATTTTTTTATATATTAAAAATTACGAAAAAGTTTTATTTCGAAATAAATATAATTATTAATAAATTATAATAATAATAATTTACAAATATATAAAAATAAGTAAATTTATAATTTTTTTTATTAATTACTTTTATTACTTTATTTAATATTTTTTATTAATTAATATATGAAATTTTATAAAATTTATATAAAAATGTATTTATTTTTATATATTTATAAATTATTATTATTATAACTTATATATAATATTTTATTACTTTTTTAATAATTATATTTATTTCGAATTAAAATTTTTCCGTAATTTTTAATATAAATTTAAAAATTTAATTTTAATATATTAAAAAATAACGTTTTTAAAAAACGTTATTACAAATTAAAATTATTAAGAAAATTTAATAATATTAATAATAATTTTAAATTTAATATTATTATTTTCGAAATTTTTTTAAAAAAATAATTTAAATATTAAATATAATTTAAAAATTTTACCAGAATTTAAAAATATAAAAATATTTTTTAAATTTAATATATTTAAAATTTATTAAAATAAGGAAAAAAAACTTTTTAATAAATTTAATATATTTTAAATATATTTTTAATATTAATTTATATAACTTTTAAAAAATAAAAGTTATTATTATTAATAATAATTAAAGAATTTATATTTTTTTCAAATTTTAATTTTATTATTAAATATTTTAAAATAATTTTTAATATTTCGTTTTTAATTTTAAATAATATAAAAAAATACTTTTATTATATTTTTTTTAAATATTAATAATAAAATATATAAAATTAAATTATGTAAAAAATAATTTTAAATTTAGTTTATATAAAAAGATTTATTAATATAAAATTTAATATAATTTAATAAATATTATATAATTATTTAATTTTATTATTATTAATAATTAATAATTTATAATATTAAAGATTTAAATTTTTTTAAAATATTTTTATATATAAACGTTTTATAAATAAATATTTTAAAGATATTTTTTTAAAATTTTTTTTATTATATATAATTTAAAAATTAAAATTATATTATTATAAAAAATATAATATAATATTATTTTTAATATATATATATTTTAATATAATAATAATTTAATTTATTAAATAAAATATATTTTTAAATAAATTTTTTAAATTTTTAATTTAAATTTTAATAAAGTTTTATTTAAAAAATTATTTATAATAATTAATAAAAAATAATTATATATAATAATATTTAAAATTTAATTTATTATTTTGAATTTTTTTTAAATTTTATTAATTTTAATTTAATTTAATAAAATAAAATAAAATTTTAAAAATAATCAAAAATAATAAAAGAATTAATAAAGGTATTTTTGCATATAAATTATATAGGAGTATATTTATTAGTTGTTTAGGGAATCTTATGGGGCGGTGGAGGTAACTAACAAAAAATACCCCTGTGAGTTGTATAATGGCGCTAGCGGTTTGGTGCGCTGTTGCATTGCGGGGAATTGCCTGTAGATCCAGGAACAGTGGCCTGGACCTGCCTTACGGGGGACCCGTGGTGTCATGGAACGGATAATATAAACACGACAATATAATTCCCGCGTGCTAATACAGAAACTTCGATCCCACTGCTTCAGAACGGGGAAAGAATTTGTAGATGTCGTTTGATTTGTTGAACACGCTAACATCCAATGATGGTATAGTCTTGTGAAAACTCTTTTCATAGTCAAGATGCGGTTACAAAAACTCCTGGCATTCGGTGCCGGCGTTGAGACGGCCACCGCAGCCGCCGCAGCCAACTCCTTATCATTTACGTCAGCTCGTACACTCACTATATCGTCCTGGAAGATCCGGTCGACGGCAGAAGTCGGGAACGATTTGGCAGCTTTGTCTCAAACGGATGTCGATACCGCCTCGTGGCAACATGTCGAATCTTCACGGTGCACTCTGATGGGCTGTCTGCTCCAAGCTGGCGTATATGCGGACAGCGACCTTTTTTACTCAGATAATCTGAAGCATTTCGACGCCAGTATATTCCAAGTGCCCTGGCTGTACCGACATGATTTCAAGCTCAATACAGTGCCGGGCCGCCACTACTTCTTGCAGACCCATGGCATCACCTCGAAGGCCGACATATTCCTCAACGGCCATGAGATCGCCAACAGCACCTATCAGGCGGGGTCCTACGTCGGTCGGACTTACGACATCACCAAGCTTGCCAAGAAGGAAAACGCACTCGTGATACAAGTCTACCCTACGGATTACAACTACGACTTCGCACTCGGATTCGTGGACTGGAACCCGTATCCTCCGGATAACGGCACTGGCGTCTGGCGCAACGTTGAAATAAAAGAGACAGGCCCGGTGGTACTAGGACCCTTGAGGGTGCGCACAGAGACGACGCTTCCGATACAGAAGAGCAAGGCTTGGGTGTCGCTCAGGGCAACTGCTAGGAATCTAGAGGACCATGAGATCACCATTGACGCGATAGGCCACGTCTCAGCCGAGCGTGGCGGCAAGAACCAATATTGGAAACGATCTTTTACGCTTGGTCCCCGGGAAACCATAGACCTTGATCTATCGACCACTTTGCAGTCGCCTAAAATCTGGTGGCCTAAGGCCTGGGGCGATCAACCCCTGTACAAGGGACGATTATCGGTCTCCGTCCGCGGCTCTCAATCAGACGTTGCCGAGAGCACTTTTGGAATTCGTAAAGTCACCTCACAGGTTTCGCAGGACGACAGAATGTTCTACGTCAACGGCTACCCATTCCAGGTGATCGGCGGCGGCTATTCCGCCGATATGTTCCTCCGCTGGGACGGCAAGAAGTTCGCAAGGCAGGCAGAGCTCATGCTTGAATTGGGCCATAATACGGTTCGGCTGGAGGGCAAAAACGAGCACCCAGAGCTTTACGATATCGCAGACCGCATGGGGCTGATGGTGATGGCGGGCTGGGAGTGCTGTGACAAATGGGAAGCTTGGTCCTACAACGAGGACCTGGCAGTCAAGGACGAGTGGACTGAGAATGACTACGTGATCGCCAAGGGGAGCATGCTGCACGAGGCGCTCATGCAGCAAACTCACCCAAGCATGCTTACGTTCCTGGTCGGCAGCGACTACTGGCCGGATGATAAGGCGACGAAGATGTACATGGAAGCATTCGAGGATGCCGATTGGCAGATGCCCATCCTCTCTTCCGCATCGAAACGAGGCTACCCTGAGCTTCTCGGACCATCGGGCTTGAAGATGGCAGGCCCTTACGACTATGTGCCACCAAATTATTGGTACGACGTCGAACCAGCGGAAGACCGGCTAGGGGCCGCATTCGGTTTCGGCTCGGAACTCGGGGCCGGCGTGGGAACGCCGGAGATGGGCAGTCTGAAGAAGTTCCTGTCCGAGTCTGACCTGGAAGACCTTTGGAAGCGGCCTAACAAGGGGCTTTATCACATGTCGACAGAAGTCTCCGCCTTTTACACCCGCGAGATCTACAACGATGCGCTCTGGAAACGCTACGGCGCCCCGACCTCGCTAGACGACTACCTCATGAAGGCGCAGATCATGGACTACGAGGCAACGAGAGCACAGTTCGAGGGGTTCTCTATCAAGTGGAGCGCCGAGCGTCCCGCAACCGGCCTGATCTACTGGATGCTGAATAACGCGTGGCCAAGCTTGCACTGGAACCTCTTCGATTACTACCTGCACCCTGCGGGGTCGTACTTCGGAGCCAAGCTAGGCTCGAGGTTGGAGCACGTCGCATACGACTACGTGAAGAAGGACGTCCACCTCATCAACCACTCCATCGACCGGAAAGGCCTGCGGATGGTAATTGCCGAGGCCGTCGATATGAACGGCCGGGTGTTGTTTCGCCATAGGGAAGTGGCCCAGGCGAAGCCGAACTCAAGTAAGAGCGTGCGTAACCTCTCGAAGGAGCTTAGCAAGGTGGACGGCGTAGCTTTCCTGCGGTTAGCCCTGTGGAATGGACCCAAACGGCTGAGTCGCAACGTCTACTGGCTGACCAAAACGGCCGACACGCTGAACTGGGAAGATTCCACGTGGTACTACACACCGGTGGAAAGCTTCGTTAATTTCACCTCTCTAAACGACATGAAACCTGCCAAGATCTCTGTGAGGAAGTCTTTATTGGGCGGATTGTTCAACAAGGGCGAGTCGGTGCTGGTACTCCAGAACCATTCGCCCGTGCCGGCGTTCTTCGTCCGGCTGAACCTCGTGGACAAGCATGGCAAGGATGTCGTTCCGGTCTTCTGGTCGGATAATTACGTCACGCTGTGGCCTCACGAGAAGCTTGAGTTACGGGTCAGGGGCACCGGAGGCCATGCTGTCGAGATCAGCGGCATGAATGTTGCCGCTGCCAAATTGACGATCTGATATCGCCAGGAAGTCAAGGGAATATTGTGTAATGAGATCACGAGGCTGAAAAAAAAACCTTAACGAAGAAAGTAGTCTTAAAGGAAAGGCGCATCCTAATTCCAACGCCAAGTTAACACAACTGGAAACAAGTCCTGCACTCACCCATGAACGTAGCTGGTTCTACTATGCTCCCTCAGAGACTGGTAGTAGTATTATACTGGATAAACCCCCTTCCTACATCTTATCAAGTATACGGGTGCTCTTCGCCCCCTTGATTTTCCTTATCCATGTACCCACTATCATATACTCACCCAGGTCTTCAACGGGACTGATCCGTTCCTATTATATATACGAGATCCTACGCCACAGATTGTGCATCACGCCAGCGTATCTCTCTAGGTCAAGTTAACTCTTCGTTTGGGATCTCTCAGCAGCTCTCCGCTTACGTGATTCCTCCGGAAGAGGGGTTAGAAGTGGGGCTGGAGGAGTTAGAATAGGGGCTAGAATAGGGGCTAGAATAGGGGCAGCAGGCCGGCCCACACCTCTGTATCTATCTAGCTGTACAATTCCCAGATCACAGTATTGTAACTCATTCTGATATCACAAGGGTGTTCACCAATCTCTGTCAGATTCGCCGCCTCAGGCCGAACCATTGAATCTTATAGGACCAGCAGAGCATGTAGATAAGGTAACGGTCGCCACCCCCAAGCGTCGTAATTTAACCATATTTGAAACATGAGGGGTAACAACGCCCGACTGAGTATGTAATCGACATCGGAATTCTACAGTCCTGAAGGGGCACCTGAACTCGCCTATGGCCTAGGAAGATGGTGGAATTAAGAACCGATCGGCGGTGCCGGCCGAGAGGGAGGAGAACATTCCGAGGTTTCCTACCAAATCTAAAAAATACAACATCTAACAACGCAACGGGGATCCCTATGCACGCGAAGAGTATGGCCGCCCAAAATGGCTAGCAAGGTGCTGGGGAGCTGGAAGAACCAAGAACCGTAATCGTGTCGTATGAGTTCGTTGAACCTGTTAGTCCTCCGTACACCAGTCCAAAACATATCTACCAAGCTTTCCATGCTCCGAAGCGGTCTTCTGGGCCTCGCCACAGACAGACAATATGCTTGCGAGACTTGCGCGTATCTGGGTGTGATGGTGCTCTTTGACGCAAGAACGGTAAACCCAGGGACTTCGAGAAAGAACATCCTTCTACACCGGACTATCCCTCTTACGATTGTTGAAGTCCGGGAGGGGGCTGCAGGAACAGGCTGCATTACTGAGCCCTTCCATCGAAGCGTTGGGAGCGCATGTGTGAAGTGCGATTTGCGGCTCAGAACGCGGGACCGTACACGTGCAACACAAAGCAATGGAATGCGAAGATGACGTAGCGCTGCAGTGGAAAGCGTGGACGAAGCCTAAACCCTCATATTGGGAAAGGGGTCTTGCAGGAGCCCCTCGACGAATTCAACCGAAGCGAGATGACGCCGATGTCGCCATTGAAAATCTTATTCGATATCTTGATGACGGATGTCTCCGGGGCCCCAGATGGTCCTCTCAATGACGTCCTTCTGGGGATGAAACCACACGCCCGGATCGCCCGGCCGATTTTCATCTTGGAATGTCAAAATATATCCCGCCTCCTTCACGATCCGGCGAGACTCGAAGCAGACGTGCGCAAGCGGCATCTTGAGGTGTCTCCGTTCTAGGAGTTGCATCTTCAGACCTGCGGACTCATAGACTAACGCTTCAAAGATACGGGGGCTGGGTAAGGCGTACGTCCAGATCATTTCACGGAGCTCTAGCGGGAGATCGCCAAGGCTCTTCGGTTTTGATCCATCATCCACCTGAGTCTGCGCCGTGGTGGTGCTGGATGTGGATATCTGTGCGGCCCTGCTAGCCACCCCGATGCGCGATGGAAGCTGAGACATATTGTCTATGGTTAGGTCCTGTCCCCGATAGATGTGCAGGTTCACAACCCTCACCCATGCCGTCGATGAGGCTTAGTTATATGGCATGACGGACTCTAACAATTGTTGATCATGCCTGAGTAAAGTCCCCCAGTTGCGGGCATTAGCTTATTTGCACTTCATCGCTTTTGAGAATATTCATCTAGGCAGATCTACCCACGTGGAGTTCATCGCCAATACAGGTTGCAGTGCATTTAGTATTACCGTTAGCTCCTTCCACATACCCCACTGTATGCCACAGCGGGTTAGTGGTAGATAGTGGGCGGGTGGGGATGACTAACTGTAAATACCCCTGGGGCCCGTAAGCGCCAACATCGTGTGGGTCTGGATGGAGCCTGTTAAGCTTTCCAAGCCAAGAAAGAGGGAATTCGCGCACGTTGGTGAAAGTGCATGATTTGCGGCGCCTTTTACTCGGTAGACCCAGATACATCCCATGACACCATTCAAGCGTTCCATGACTGGCTCTCAGAGGGACATAACTCGATGGAGAAATGGTTCCCGAAAGCCGTGCAGAAGGGCTGGCTGTACATTAGTGTTGAAAGGGGGGCAGTCGGGTAAGCCTTTCGCGACCCGCGGATAATAGTCCGCTCGTAAGCGCCCGTGGCGATTCGGACGGTCTCTAAACCTACCCGGGATGGCATTTTACGGGCCGGGAAATGTCGAGATGTACTGTACCTTACCATCAAATCACATTTAAATCACCAAGTCCCTCGTCAGTGCTGATGGCTTGGTTGAGGTTAGAGCTAGGTCCATGGGACCTTAAGGGGACGGCGAGCGTTCGCCAATGGCGATATATGCTGATTTTGAATGCTCTGAATAGGTGTATGAAAGTAAAATTCTTGTAGTGGTGCCTTAGACCATCGGAAGACCCACGGCGGCTTGTTGAGACTAAATCTGCAGGGTCACAGGGATTATAACGAATGCTATAGCGGGTTCCACATCACTCAGCGATCGTTCTGACCCCGCGCAATCTCTCTTACGCGCCACTAAAATCCAGAGGATAAAATGGTAGTCTCTTGGGACAAGATATATAGAAGTCGAATGCCTCTGCTTCGATGAGAACATGATCTGTGTGGCTTGACCTAGGCTTTGGCGACACCATACTCTACGCTGCGCACCAAGAAGATGTCTTTACTTAAAATAATATTACAGCTGGCGACAGGCCTCCTGGTTCTGTATGGGGCGAAAATGCTCCTTGGGGCTGCCAGGAGCAATAAGTCAAAGGCACCGCTTCCTCCGGGACCTAAGCCGCTGCCATTGGTAGGCAATGTGGCCGATATGCCACCCAAGGGGGCGCGAGAATGGGAACATTGGATCAAACACAAGGATCTGTATGGGCCCATCAGCTCGGTGACGGTTTTCAAGACTACAATTATCATACTGCATAACGCGAGGTTCGCGGTGGACCTGCTGGAGAGACGGGGAAACATACACTCATCGCGGCCCAGAATGATCTTCGGTAGCGAAATGTGCGGGTGGGGGCATTTCCTGGCCAGCCTGCCCTACGGTAACCGGCTCCGGGCCTTTCGGCAGAAGTTCCACAGGTTCGTCGGCACGAGAGCAGCTCTGTCCGGCTTCCAGGACTTACAAGAGCTCGAGGCGAATCGCTTCCTGCTGCGCGTTCTGCGGACGCCGGACCGTCTGCTCCAGCATGTGAGGACCGAGGCCGGCGCCATCATACTGAAGATGGCTTACGGGTATACGATCGAGCCGCACAAAGAAGATCCCCTCGTGAGCATCGCGGACAGGGCGCTCTCCCAGTTCTCGGCGGCGTTTGTGCCCGGCGCCTGGCTGGTGGATACGATCCCGATACTACGATACCTGCCGGACTGGATGCCCGGTGCCGGCTTCAAGCGGACGGCCAAGGAATGGCATGCGACCGTAACTGAGGCTGTTGAGAAGCCGATGCTCTTTGTTAGGCGCGAGATGGAAGCCGGGAAGAATGAACCGTCGTATGTCTCCGACCTCCACGCCAAGGCCGGCGGTAAGATGATAGCCAAGGACGAATATGTGACGAAGTGGAGCGCGGCCTCGATGTACGCGGGCGGTGCTGATACGGTCAGTAACTCCCCCTCCACTGCTGCAGACGATGCCGTAGCCCTTGTCGCCGGTAACGGGTTAGGCGATACAGACTAACGAGTCACAGACCGTAAACACGGTGCAAACCTTTTTCCTGGCCATAATGATGTATCCGGAAGTTCAGCGGAAGGCCCAAGAAGAAATCGACCGCGTCGTTGGCAGCCAGCGGCTCCCACGCTTCGAAGATCGCGGCCACCTACCGTACGTCGAGGCTGTAGTCAGCGAAGCCCTCCGCTGGCATCCGGTAGCTCCAATGGGTCTTGCGCATGTGACTACCCAAGATGATGTTTACAATGGCTATTTAATTCCAAGGGGTGCTATGATAGTACCCAACATCTGGTATGCGTGTTCCCCTCCCGTATGAATTACCGTAGTATCATTTTTAACGACGGTATTTGATGAATTTAGGCACTTCACTCACGACCCAGCCGTATACAAAGATCCGATGTCTTTTAACCCCGATCGTTTCCTGGCGGATCCTCCTCCACCGAACCCACGAGACTACGTCTTTGGTTTTGGCAGGAGGATCTGTCCAGGGAGACTCCTTGCTGATTCTTCGGTTTGGATAACTATAGCCAAGTCGCTGGCAGTCTTTAACGTCCGAAAACCAGTGGTGGATGGGAAGGAGGTGGAGCCAACAGTCCTATTCACCCCCGGGATCATTAGCCATCCCTATCCATACACGGCGAGCATTGAGCCTCGTAGTCCGAAGCATGCGGATCTGATCCGCGCTGTGGAACATGACCAACCCTGGGAGAAAAGCAGTGGCGCATCGCTCCATAGCGTCAAGGCCTAGGCAAGTCGTGTAGAGCGGGATGGGCCGAGGGCGTCATAATATCAATGAGAGGCTGGGACTTCCAAGTATCTGATATAATCAGTAGCTCCACATCCACCTGATTCGTCTAGCTGTACATAGATGTCGAAGGAGTAGAAGCTTCCATAGCTTAATGTGGCGCATGAATGATAAACGGAGGGACTACCTGGTCTACTGATGTCGTTCCCGACATTCGAGTCCTCGAACTAAAACCCCAACTCTTCCGCATTCACTCTTCTCCGCTAGCTGTGCGACAGCGAGAGGCTAAGGAAGGCCAGCTTCCTCTCTGACATGAGAAGTCCGTTTTTTTCCATTGGTTGAAGTACGCCTCCCGTGTCCCAGCTGGGCAGACACTACCGAAGCTTTTGTCGAATATCAGGGCAGGAAGTCTTTCTCCTAGCCTGAATTCCTCAACGGTCACTCCATCAAGCTGAATAGTGATATCACCTATGCGCTCGAACAGAACAGCTCTAAATTCTGCTGTGTGATGTCCTATGCCGAGCAGGTATTCTAGGTTTCCGATTACGTAGGTAGCTAGCCATTCAGATCGCATGACGCCCCTTAACTGTTTCTAGATATCCATGAATTCGGTATGGGACGCATGACCCAATCGAGGTGCCGACGCGTATACACCAATCTCCCAAGGTCTCTGGATCTGCCAGTACGGTTTCGTCAGCCGGTGAGACGCAGTTGATATTCAGATGTTTGACTGTGATTTTGCGGTCGACGAGCCGGAGCTTCACGGCCTCTTCCTCCGAATGACACCGGCCACTACGTCTATACTCTTCCAGCTTTGGCTCAAGAGTCCCTCGTACCTGTCCTGCCTTCAAGAAGCGCTCCAGGACGCTGTAGAATAGCCAAACCACCCCTAGAGGGCCACCGACACTACCACCAAAAATCGAGTGGCTGTTATCGGAACATTAACCTCACTCGCCTAGTTCATAACTACCTATAATAGACCTCCCATAGATTCCACTTATGATAAGCAGGCAAGGCGTTCATCGCATCCACCATGCGCACTGTGACATCGACCGAGTCAACATGTCGCGAGTAAGCCGGCACGAGGGTCCAAGTTGGCCAAAGCACCTCCTCCTTGGCGAGCATAAGATCAAGGGCATGGCTACGTCCCTTCGGGGATGCCCTCCAGCGTATCCTTCGTTTCGCTGTGGAGCTGAAGGTTCACTAGAAGAAGAGGGGTAGCCGCTGGTGTTGTGCTTTCCAGCTCATACATGACTCCTCTTGATTCATTCCATCATGCGAAGTAGACATCAACAATCGGAGCTCGCGTAAGACCGGAAGCGTCGTGGTGATCGATGGGCGGCGGCCGTACGGAAAGGAGAGCCAGCCCGATAATGAGGTCACGGAGTTCACGGGGGATGTCCAAGAGGACGGCCATGTCGGACTACAGATCAGTTTGGTGAAGGGAATATGATGCCCTTGGCCAGCTGTGCCCTAGCGCTCGGACTAGGCTGGCCATTACGTCGTGAGGGAGAGGTGGGGTAATTATTTATGACGATACATCTAGGTTCCCATATGAGAGGCCGCACGGGATACATATGAATTTAACAGGATTAGGCGTTAAAACGGCCTAGATTTCGTTAGGAATGAGGAGGAAAAGAAGCCTGTGCATAACAAACGCCCCCTATATAAGCGCTGTGACGAAGATTCGGTTTGCCGGTATACCCTATAAACATTACGGATAGGATATCTCTAAATCTGACGGTCCAACATATATGCGCTACAGAGTCATTCAACTACCGACCGGAAAGAGAGATAGAGACGGGGAGGGGAGAAAAGGGGAAGCGATAGCTTCAACCTAGTAAAGACTGGGATCGAACAACTTCGAGAATCTGAACATCTAATACGTATGCCATTTCATCTCGTCATCCCTGAACCGGGGTATCTCATTCCTCATGTCATAACTCAACCATCGCCATGCTTGTACGTCGACGTCCGAAACTAGCGCCTTGCCTGCTAGCCGAATCACTCGCGGGCCTTTCAATCGACATAATCCGACCCAAGCCGTCCGCTATCCACGTACTCTTGTTTGGCAATGAACTTGCTCTCGTCGCCAATGAGAAAAGCGATAGAGGCGGCAATCTCCTCGGGTTTCGCATAGCGTTTGATGATCTAGGTAAGATGGTCACCCTCTGTCATCGTCCAACTTTTGTCCGCTAGGCAGTGATAACGGCTGTCTAATCATGTCGGTATCGACACTCCCACTAGATACCGTCATCAGTTGAAAGACCCAGCGATGTCGGCGATGGGTTCGACTCACGGGCATAGCAGGTTGACCCTGATCCCCTTGGGCCCGCCTTCGTAGGCGGCGGCTCGGGACAGACCTCGAACGGCGTTCTTCGATGTGGCGTACGCGCTCATGAGCCCCGAAGCGTGTCTGACCCTGACTGCCGCAGTTGGCGATGCTGCCGCCACGCTTCATTTTCTTCATCTCTTCCTTGAGGCAGTTGAATGTCCCGATTACGTTGACGTTCAGCGTTTCCTGCAGGTCGCTCAGAGGCAACATCTCAATGGGCCAGATTCTGTCGTTCACCTTGGCTAGACTGGCGTCAGGGACATCATCACAATTAAACCCCCGTGTTCCACCACGTAGGCACACACCATCGGGCCCATCTTCGTGCACTTCCTGCCGCGGGTGCTCCGGTCGCGGTTCGGGTATAGTAGCCACCGCCACACCTCGGGTGCCGGCGACGCGACCCGGCGGGAGGGGAAAAGGGAAGGGGGAGGAGAGTCCCGCGCCGCCATCAAGAGCAAGTTTAACCGCAGCAAGTAGAGCGGCGCCATCGAGCTCCAGTCTGGCGATGACTCCTCGGAAACCGGGCGGAAGATGATGGGCGAGGACGACGAGGTGAAGCTGTGGACACGGCCCGACTTCCGGGACGAGCCTGGTCGCATCGTGCATGTCTCCGCCAAAGGCCACAACAGGCCTAGGAGGCCGTTCCCCGACCCGAACCATCCGGACTGGGATAGCGGGGCTATCCACAGGGCTGATCCGCCAGTTCCGAGTAGCAGCTTTATGGGAATCAATGTCGTCCATACGACGGAGGTGACCTCGTACACGATATCAGAGCGTTCAAGGTCTAAACAATAGGGAAAACAGGATAAACCCCGCCTCGCGATATGTTTTTGTTATTAACCAAAAGTTTATGTTGAATGTTGAACTTTGCTAAAGGATACATCACTAACGACTGTAAATACCCATATAAATAGACTATACATACTTCGTGTTATAGATAGCGTTTCATTGTATAGCTAGAGCAGAGGGCGCGTTCTTAGTTTACGTATGGAGGGTCGTTACACAACTTTCCGTCTTCATTCCATGAAGGGAAACTTTTATTGCTCATCTCTCTTTTAAGGGGTGAATTATGTGGAATACGGACCACTGCAGACAATACAAAAGACGCCTCATACCTGAACCCTTGCCAGCAATTAATACATAACCGATGTCGTGCTCGCTCCGCGCGAGAACCTGCAATAACCGCAAGTGGCCAAGACATTCCGACCAAAGATAACATCAGCTACGGTGTCCGAGAGGGCTTACTCTCTCATTTCAACTTTTTCAAAGAAAATTTACTAAGACCACCCTTGGCGTATGAACTAAGAAATTT